>PVJA010048453.1:0-14197 GCA_004027025.1 Myocastor coypus
ACCAATCCTCCTGCCTCAGCCTCCCGAGTGCTGGGATTACAGGCGTGTGCCACCACGCCCGGCTACAAACCCCAGTCTTGAAAAAAAAAAAAAGTGAGCTCAAGGCCAGCCTCAACTGCATAGCGAGACCCTGTCTCAAAAAGACATAAATAAATAAATAAATAAATAAATATTAATTCATTGTGTAGCCCAAGCTGGCCTCCAACTCAGAGTGGCAGTCTTCCTGCCTCAGGAGATTCTAGATGACAGAGATAATTATAGGAACTGGGGGGGGCGTGCAGAACTGGGATCAAACTCAGGACCTCACACTTGCCAAGCAGGCACACGTGCTACAGAGCTGTCTCCCCGGCCCTGATAGAGCTAATTATAAAAGCAGTAGGAATAAGGACATCTCCTGAGAAATGGATAGCAAAAGCAAAAAAGAAGTTCAAGGGAGACAAATTTTCAGTGATGCTCACAGCTTTGTTGAATACTTATATGCACAAAGCATTGGCAGAGCCCTTTTCTTTTTTTTTTTTTTTTTTTTTTTTATGTACTAGGGATTGAACTCTGAACCTTGTACTTGCCAGGCAGGTGCTTATGCTGCTGAGCTATATCCCCAGCTCTGGTGGAGCCCTCTCTAAGACAGGGTCTCACTCTGCAGTTCAGGCTGGCCTTGAGCTCACTGTTAACACTGCTTATTCCTGAAGTAGCTAAGATACTGACTAGATGGAGAATGGTTCTTTTCAAGACACCCCTCAGTTCTCAATCCATTTTTTTAAATATCTATTTGCCAGATGATTTAACAAAGCCGAAATTATCTCCACAGTGAATTTCAGATTTTCAGGCTTATTTTTATATACCTTTAAAAACCTCACCTCCAAATTTGTTTCACAAATGCTTTAGCAGATAATTTTGGTCAGCTCTTTGTTATTGTGTTTAAGTTAAAACAGTAACAAAGCATAGCTGGTTCCCATCAACAGCGAGGAGCAGCGAGGACCAAGGAGCCGGCTTCCAGCACAGAACAGGCCCAGGGCTTGGTGCTGGGCGGCTGCAAGCAGTGTGGGTCGCCGCAGCCTGCCTGGCAGCTGAGGGTCTCTGGCAGGACTGTCCAGGGATGGGAGAAGAGCCACGAGCTACTTGTTCTTTATGCAGAGGCTGTTTAAGTTGTGCTGGCCAAGGGTTTTATTCCCTTTCTCCACTGTTTTGCTTCCTGCAGTTAAGAGCAAGTGACAGGTAGGCCCGGGCCTATACAGATGACAGTGTTCTTGCTGGAAGCTCCCCGGCCAGCGACTCCCCTGTGCATGATAGTGTGTCGAGGGGAGGAGCTGTGGAGATCCTGTCACAGCACTCTGCAGCGCCCCCGTTTCACCACTCGGGCTCCTCGTCCACTCCCGGGGCCTCTCACTGCATCCTCTCACTGAGGGCAGAGCGCAGGTGCCGTGCCATCTGGGCAGCCTGTTGCCCATACCATGCTGCTGTGTGCTCACTCTCGTGCATGTGCAGGTGGGAGGAGAGCCCTGCCCCCTACTTCTTCATTTTGTGACAGGGTCTCACAGCGTTGCCCAGCTGGGCTCCAGCCTGGAAGCATCCTGCCTCAGCCTCCTGAAGAAGTAAGAGGGTGACTGCTTTGAGTATTTTTTGTCTGATTGGTGGTTAGTTGAGTCCACTGGTACAGACCCTGCACATATGGAGCAGGCTGTATTTCAGTTATGATGGGCTTCAATGCCTGCCTGCCTGACTGCCCACCTCAAGGAAGGAAGGAAGGGAGGGAGGGAGGACAAAAGGAAGGACAGATGGACACTGATGGGACTGAGGCTCTCGCTGTGGACCCAGCGCCATGCCAGCCCTTAGCACATCTGCTTTAATCTTCAGTGCTGTGAGGCAGATGTTGCTTTTTTTTTTATTATTTTTTTATTTTACTGGGGATTAAATTTGGGACCTGTGCTTTCCAGGCAGGTGCTTATGCCACTGAGCTATCTCCCCAGGCCTGGGCAAATGCTGCTATAACTAGCATACACCTAGGGAACCGCATTGGCCAAGGCCTAGTCATGTTCATGAAGCAGGCTCATGAAGCAGCACTTTCTGGACTCTCCGCCACCTGCCAGGCACAGTGGTTGCTGGGCCAGCAGTTTGTTTTGTTTTGGTCAGCTCAGCCTGCCCTGGGGGTGGGGCTGGCACAGCATGTGGTGCTGGGGATCGAATCGCAGTCCTGTGGTTGCCTAAGCTTTACTAAACAGGTGCTTTAGACCACAGAGCTATCTTGCCAGCCCCTCCTCCAAGATCTAAGGCAAACTCTTAGCTCTGAGCTCCTATACAAATGAAAAATTAAGTGCCCCCAACATTGAGCAGCCATTCCAAAAGGTACCAACAGTGGGAATGCAAAGCATTAGGACTAACACAAGTCCAAAATCCAGCAGGGCAAACATTAAGTCCTGTAGTTCCATGTGGCACTGGGTGGTGGGGCCCTGGCCCACAGAGGATGCCGGCGTGTGAGCCCAGACCCCGAGTTCGCCATGAGGAAATGAGTCTTTTCTAAACAGAGGAATGGTATCTTTCCCCCCAAGAGTTCCTTGTATGATGTTTCTTCTCTGCTTGGCTTTGGAAGATTTGGAACATCGCCACCAACAAACTGACCTTCCTCAACTCCTTCAAAATGAAGATGTCGGTGATTCTGGGGATCGTCCACATGCTGTTTGGCGTCAGCCTGAGCCTTTTCAACCACATGTGAGTAGCTCTGCCTAGTCGTCAGTAGAGGTGAGGCTCCTCCCACAGAGATAAGGCACAGGCTGATTCCACATGGCCCCTACTTGTTTGTTTGAGACAAGATCCAACTGGCCTTGAGTTGAAGTCCAGCCTGAAGTACACAGTAAGACCCTGTCTCATGAAGACAAAAAAATGATAAGATAAAAATAGTAAAGCCGGGCGTGGTGGCGCATGCCTGTAATCCCAGTACTCGGGAGGCTGAGGCAGGAGGATTGGTGCAAGTTCGAGACCAGCCTGGGCTACAAAAGTGAGCTCAGGACCAGCCTCAACTGCATAGCAAGACCCTGTCTCAAAAAGACATAAATAAATAAATAAATAAATAAAATAAAATAAATAAATAAATAAATAAAATAAAATAAAATAAAAATAGTAAAGGCTGAGGATGCTGCTCAGTATGGAGGCCTGAGGCCCTGCAGGGACTCAGGGGCGGGGGGGCCTGTGGCAGCAGTCTCCAGTGTACTAGATTTCCCGACTTCCACATGGGAAGCGGGGGGAGCCCTCCTGCCCAGGCTCTGGGAGTGCTGGTTCACCCCCAGTTTTGTCTGACAGCCTGAACCTCTGGCACGTCAGCCCGGCTCTCGCTGGGGCCTGGCCTTTCCCAGTCTCTTCCTCCAAATAGCGAACAGCCCCCTTCTGCCCCTGCAGCTACTTCAAGAAGCCCCTGAACATCTACTTTGGGTTCATCCCGGAGATCATCTTCATGTCCTCGCTGTTCGGCTACCTTGTCATACTCATCTTCTACAAGTGGACAGCCTACAGTGCGCACACGTCGGAGAGCGCACCCAGCCTGCTCATCCACTTCATCAACATGTTCCTCTTCTCCTACCCCGAGGGCAATGCCATGCTCTACTCTGGACAGGTGCGTTGGCCACCGGGCAAGCATGCACTGTCGGGCGGCGGGCAGGAGCCCGGAGCTGAGCCTTCGGTGTAGGGCCCCGAAGCCCAGGTGTGAGTGCTGGCTGGCCTCCTTGGCTGGCACAGGTGCCTGGGATTTCTGAGCTCGAAAGGACCTCTCTCGGGCTCGCGCCGTCTGGGAAGCAGAGGGTGCTGCTCTACATCCTGGGCTGCGCCCTGGTGTGTGGCCCTTCTGGGACGCGACCTGACGTGCGGTCCTTCCTGCGCCCACCCCACAGAAGGGCATCCAGTGCTTCCTCGTGGTGGTTGCGCTGCTGTGTGTGCCCTGGATGCTGCTGCTGAAGCCCCTGGTCCTGCGCCGCCAGTATCTGAGGAGGAAGCATCTGGTGAGTGTCTGTTGTCAGAGTCACTAGATGTGGCAGGCAGCTCCAGAGGTCCCCCGCCTGGTGCATGCACATAGATTTGCTTACAGCACACGAGTCCACGCCCCAGCATCGCGGGGGGCACAGGCACACACCGCGTGCCCAGAGGTCTGGGTCCAGCTCTGACGGCTGGATAGAAGCCGAGGCATAGCGTAGGTCCCAGCTGTGCTTCATGCTGGCTGTGCTGAGCAGAACCGGGCCTGGACCCACCTGACGTAATCTTGGCCCAAACATGGCCACCAGAGCGGCAGGGAGGACCCACTCAGGCTTTGCCCCTGGGCAGCTTTGGGGCTGCCTGTGACTGCCTTTTAAAGGGAAGCGTGCACCCACCGGAGTATACGGGAAAGGTGTGCTTTAAAGCACATTGGTATTTTTCTTCTCAAAAAGCAGTGTACGTGCGCCTGAGTTCTGTGCCTGGTGCAGTCGGCTGGGGCTGGGCACAGAGGACGTGGGTGCCCGTGCGCTCCCCGCGGTGGGGAGCAGCGAGTGACGAGCCCTCCTCTCCCTCCCCAATCATCGTCATCTCCACGCCCCATCGCTTGCCTCCGCCTTCCCTCTGCTCTTGTCTTCCTCTCCCTCCTTCTCCGCACACCACACCATCGTCAGGAAGGGCAACCCGTGGAGGCCCCAGGCAGCCCAGCCCCGAGCCGGCAGGGACTAGAGGCAGCAGAGGCCACGACAGTGAGTGAACGCTGTCCACCCCGCGGCACGCACGCTGTGTCTAAGGAGAGGCGGGCGGTGTGCAGCCTGCCTGTCACAGCACTGAGTGTGGGCTCTGTGTCCCTGGGAAGCGTGTCCCTTCGCTCCCTGAGGCCACGGCAGAAGTGCGCTCCACCTCTTGAGAACAGACTGGTATGGCTGTTACCTCTGTCTGCCAGTCCCCGCACGGAATGTAAGTACAGAGCCGACCCTGGGCAGGTGAGCAGCTGCCGTGAGTGCTGCCCCCCTCCCCTGGCCTTGAGCCGCGGCAGTGGCTCCTGGCCTGCTGCCTCAGCCACTCCTGGTGAGCAGCGGACAGTGAGCTTTCACCATGGCAGCGAGGGCTTCTGATTCTCAGCTTCACTTCCTGCACTCAGGGCTCTGCTTCCGAGTGTGGCCTGGATGTGTCCTTGTTGGCAGTGACTTCTGAGAGTGCAAGTGTGGGCATGCTTCCTCCTCGGGGGTAGTCAGGCGCCCACGTGGCCTCGGCTCGTTGCAGCCTTCTCTCATGTGCTGGGCATCTGGTGTGGTGGCCAGTGGCCTCTGTCTTCACAGCTGGTGTGCTCTCCACTCGCCTCCTGTCTTTACGTGTGTGTAAAGACATTCTGTTGTGCGTCCCTCTCAAAATCCTCCCCATCCGTCGCCCAGCACACGCCGAGTGGTGGTTCCAACTCCTCCCCAAAGTCAAAATGACCACACAGCCGAGCATTTTGAACCGGTTCTGGACCGTGAGGCAGCCACGAGCCAGCTAAACACACAAACGATTTCCATACCTGCCTCAGCCAGTGGCAAGAGCATAGGCCTTGGATCATGGGGAAGCAGTTTAAGCAGGGTTAATGATGTGGTGGATTTTACTGGAATAATGTTCTCATTTGTTCACTGTATTTTCATCATGCTTCATATTTCTTAGAAAAACAAAACAGAAAGGCCAGTGAGGTAGCTCAGCAGACTGAGCACCTGCTTTGGCAAGGACAGGGACCAGGGTTATGATCCCCGGCCTGCCCCCAGGGTGCACTTAGCCAGTGACCGAGTGTGGGTGTTGTGGCGCATGCCTGTCATGCATACGCTGGGGAAACTGAAAACAGGAGAATCACTGCAAGTCTGAGCTGCGTAGTGAGACCCTGTACCAATACGCCAATGAAAAAGCAGAACAGAGCAGAAAGTGGTCCATAATCCCATAACCCTGACAGTCCTTTACTGATGTTATAAGAATGCATACACAGTAGCGCCCTGGGCTGGCGAAAGGCACGGCGCTAGCCAAGAGCCCCCTGCAGCCCTGCTCTTCGGTGGGCGTTTCAGCCGGGAGGCTGAGCTCCTAGCATCTTGTCTAGCAGCAGTCGGTGCAAGCGTGTGTGCGTGTGCGTGTGCGCGCACGCGCCTGCCTGGCGGCCATTGTACAGTGCATCGCTCTCCTCCCCCGTGGTCAGTACACGTCTTGGTCGTGTCCCCTGTTGTCACTGTTCTCCGTAGACTCATTCCATAGAGTGGGTCACACCGGCTCCTTCCAGTTCCCTGTGATTATACACTGCAGCGCAGGACTGTCCAGCCTGTGTGTCTGAGTGTAGCAGGCACAGGTGCCGCAGCAGGGCTGCGAGGCCTGAGGGTGCAGGCGTTGGGTGTTGGTGGTGCCCTGAAGCGTTATGCAATCTGGGCGTGCAGGGAAGTCTTTAAATAGAATTCCTGAGATGGACGCGGCTGGGCACAGGACTAGAAGGCCTGTTTAGAAGGCAGCTGCAAGGGGCTGGGGGGCACCACTGGACTCAGCCACAGGGGAGCCCCAAAGGGTGACACCAGAGGGGCTGTGGGCAGACTCAGCGATTGGGTGAAGGGGTCCTGGGGCTCCTCTCCCTGTCACAATGGCAGTACACTGGCTTTGTCAGACTCACTCAGTCCTGTCAGAGATTCTTTTTGACTCAGTAAACCCAGGCTTTTTTCAAATGAAGTCAACTTTAAAATTTTCAGGGATAGCCGGGCGTGGTGGCTCACGCCTGTAATCCCAGCACTCGGGAGGCTGAGGCAGGAGGATTGGTGCAAGTTCGAGACCAGCCTGCGCCACAAAAGTGAGCTCAAGGCCAGCCTCAACTGTATAGCAAGACCCTGTCTCAAAAAGACAAAAAATAAAAAAATAAAAAAAAATTTTCAGGGTTCCCGGCAGGATGGCTCAGTGGTCTGAAGAGCCTGCTTGGGAAAGCTTGGGTAATTTCAGGGACCGAGGTTCGATCCCTGGCACCACATGCTGTGCCAGCCCTGCCCTCAGGGTGGGCTGAGCCGGCCATAAAAATGAGTGAATAAACAAAGGTTCTGAAACAAGGAAAAAAAATAAATAAAAAATTTAAAAATTCTTTTAAAAATAAAATAAAATAAAAAAATAAAATTTTCATAGAGCGTTTGGTATGGTGGGGCGCAGCTATCACCCCAGCACTCTGGGAGACTGAGGCAGGAGGATCACAACAAGTTCAAGCTCATTTTTGGCACTTCAGTAACTTAATAAAGGCCCTGGATTCAATCTCAATACCAAAAAGAAAAACAACCCACAAAACAAACAGACCCCCCTGCCTGGGTCCAGGAATGGAGCTCAAAGGCCTAAGCACCTGCCCGGCAAGCACAAGATCCTGAGTTCGATCCCTGGTACCAAAAAAAAAAAAAAAAAAAAAAAACTGCCATTGAAGCTGTGCCACAGACCTTCCCTGCAAAGGCAGAGACTTGAGCACCTGGCCAGAGCCAGTGGGGAGGCAGCACCCCGAGTGTTTGAATAGAGGGGTTCCTTTGATTTATTTCCTATTTTCCGTGATCTAGGGAGCTCTTGCTCCCTGGCAGAGTCCTGGCCTCGAGCTGAGTACCAGTGGGTGTGCATAGCACCCTGCAGGAAGCCTGCCCGCTGGCTGCTCTAACGGTGCTGGCCTGGGCGGGCTCTGCAGACGGACGGTGTGAGTAAATCCTGGGTACAGCCGCGGGCGCGCTTCCATACAGTGTTGGATCGCGGTTCTCTTTCCTGTGGGCCCGGGCCCCTTGAGGTTTGTATGTGCTAACCACGCCCTCCCAACGAGCACAACCACGTCACCTAAAAGCCCAGGCAAATTCTACTCTTTCTGTTCGTCTGTGTAGGGAACTCTCAACTTTGGTGGGATCAGGGTGGGCAACGGACCGACAGAGGAGGATGCTGAGATTATTCAGCATGACCAGCTCTCCACCCACTCGGAGGACGCGGAAGAGGTAAGGTGCAGTGGCACGGCTCCTCCCTGCGCTCGGGACACCTGGCTCGGTTTCCTAGGAGGCTCTCCCGTCTTCAGTCTTCTCGCACACTAAAAGTACTAACAGGCAGCTGCCTCCCAGCCACGCCTTTGTGCCGGGCCCCTGCCCTCCACGCCTCGGGGCTCGAGCCCGCAGCCGCCCTTCCCGTCCCCTGAGGCGGGCCCTCCCATGGTCCTCTGCACAGCTCTGTTTCTAACAATGCCACGCAGTGCCCACAGCCTGCTCTGGTTTCCAGAGACACAGGGCCTGGGGAAGCAGCTTCCTCTCACCCTCGGCACCACTGCCCTGCCGCTTGGCCCCGGGCTCGCAAGCCTGTGCGCAGCGGTCCTGGGTCCGCTCTTAAGCCCCATGGTTTCTATCACAAGTGGTGTGCATGCCCCGAAATGCGGGCCTCAGCGCCGCCCCTCGCTGCTGGTTTTGCACTGAGCCAAGCAGCCCTGGCTCCGAAGCAGCCGTAGGCTAGGATGTCTTAACCTGTGACCCTGCACATGTGCAGTTCCCACTAAGTGTGCCTTTGTGTTTTCAAGCCTGCCGAGGACGAAGTGGTAAGACCAAAGCCTGTCTGTTCTCTGGGCTTCTCTGCTCCCATCCTGTGAGCCCTCTGCCGGCACCGCACACACCCGGGGCCTCGCATGCCCCGCGCATGCGCACGCGCACGCGCACCTCGCTGTCATCCCCCGGGTGCGAGCCTGTGTCCTGCACTGCTCACCTCCATCCCTGCTGCTCTGCTGTCACCTCTGTCTCTGTGTCGTGCGTTTGCTGATCTGACATCTCTCAGGGTGGCTTGGAAGGACTTCAGGTCCTGCCCACATGGGCCTCCACCTCCTCTCATGGGCAGGGCAGGGGCGGCGGCCATGCCCCACACGCCCAGCATAGGGCCACTTCTGCCTAGCGCTCCTGGCTGGCTCTGCCGCAGGCGTGCCCGGTGCGAGGTGGGCGGTGCGCAGGAAGGGCCTCGTCCACCGGGTGCTTAGGGGGCAGGGGCCCCTTTAGTGCCCAGTGTTTCGCACGGAGCCTAAAAGCCCTCGCTGCACTCCTCCGTCTTCCTCCAGGGCCTCCGCTGTCCTGGCCCTAGGCACAGCGAATGCCTCTGCTGTCTGATGGAAAGGTGCACTAGGTTCTGTTGGGGCTGGAGGGGTCCTCCTTGGCACTGGGGTGTCCCGTGCTCCCCACCCAGTACCCAGCCACCGCCAGAGGTGCAGCTGTCTGGCGCCAGGGGTCTCCCTCAGCCCTGTCCTGGGGGTGCAGAAGACCTTTGCTCAGTCTCCCCGGCGCTGGCCACACACCCTGGGCTCTGCAGCCATCACAGCAGGTCACTTGAGCAGGGAGCTGTGCCAGCCTCCCAGGCACCTCCAGCAGTGCAGGCTCCTTAGCAGAGATGCCCTACCTAGGGCTCCCCGCAGGCCTGTTGTGACACCTGTCCCTCCCTGCCAGCTGTTGTTCTTCCTGGGTGACAGTGGGAAATGGGCGCACGCCTGGGTTTTGTGGGACACGCATGAGCTCTGCGAGGCCCAGGCCCTGTGCTGGAGTCCCCAAAGGTGGGCTCCACTGGGAGGGAGCCCAAGGTGGCAGAGCCGATAAGCGCTAGGGTGCCCGGCTGGAGCAAGAGGAGGATCAGAGACCTGGGGAGCCTAGGTGGCCACGGCAAGAGAGCGGCCTGTAGTGACAGCTGCTGCGGAGGGACAGTCCAGGCCCCTAAGTGGCTCTGAGATTCGACTTGTAGGAAGTCAGAGCAAGGGCGGAGTTGAAGGTTGGGCCACAGAAACTGAGCAAGAAAAGGCAGAGGCACAGTGGCTTCTGGGGCTGTGCTGAGAGACGCCTGCCCTGACTGTCCCCTCCCGGAAAGAGCACAGCAGGGAGCAGGGGGAGGGTGAGGAGAGCCAGCCACTCTTCCACGCCGGGCAACCCTGTGCTGGGGACTGATCAGGGTGAGCAGGCCCCCGATCTGCTCTGTGAGAAGTCGAAGTGCACTAGGTGTACAGCAGGGTGAGGGACAGTGAGCCCCCTCTGTGGCCGCAGCCTGTGGCTCTGCCAACCCAACCGCCAGTCTGGGCAGAAATGGGGTGAACACCAGACCCTGACTTGGGCAGGAGGCAGCCACTGAGCCCAGCGGTGGAGCCCAGAGGACCGGCCCAGCCTGCAGGAGCTTCTGGGCTCAGTGGCTGCCTCCTGGGCCCAGGCGCTGGAAAGTGCTAGACTCAGACACCCCCACACACACACTGCCTGGGCAGACCCAGATGCCAACCCAAGAGCTGGTCTAGCTCCGCCTTCCAGAACATGCATGGTGTGGGCACAGGTCTGTGTGGGGGGATCCACTCTGTTTCCTTGGGGATCCCTCAACAGCCACAGAAGGAAAGGAGATCGCCATGCCCAGAAGGCTGCCAACAGCAGAGACCATGAAGGCCTTGCAGTCGGGCAGCCTGCAGCCCCTCCCAGCCCCTCCAGAGGGCCCACCACAGGGCCTGCTGGGCAGGGGAGGGAAGTGTTGAGAAGTGCATTAAGGTGGGGAGGAGCCGGTGGTGGTGGCTCACACTCGTCATCCCCACTCTGGGAGGCAGAGCTAAGAAGATCCCAAGTTCAAGCCCAACCTGGGTAACTTAGTGACGTAGCAAGACCTTGTCTCAAAAAACTAAATCAGGGCTGGGGACGCAGCTTGGTGTGAGAGCCCTGGGTTCAACCTCCAGTACTGCAAACAAAATAGATCTGCCATGGCAGGAAGCAGGGACTGGGCTGGGGCTTGCCGCCACCCACTGCCAGCCCTGGCCGGTCAACCCCAGCTTCTACGTGGCACCCTCCTGGCCTAATGGCCCCTCTCTGGCTTCCTCCACAACAGTTTGACTTTGGAGATACTATGGTCCACCAGGCCATCCACACCATCGAGTACTGCCTGGGCTGCATCTCCAATACTGCCTCCTACCTGCGGCTCTGGGCACTCAGCCTGGCCCACGCACGTGAGTAACCCTGGGGCTCTGCACCTGGGGACCCGAGGCCCGGTGGAGTGTCTCTCAGGCTGACGGCGCTGTCTCCACCCCAGAGCTCTCGGAGGTGCTGTGGACCATGGTCATCCACATCGGCCTGAGCGTGAAGAGCCTGGCGGGGGGCCTGGCACTTTTCTTCATCTTTGCCACCTTCGCCACGCTGACCGTGGCCATCCTGCTCATCATGGAGGGGCTCTCCGCCTTCCTGCACGCCCTGCGGCTGCACTGGTGAGTGGTGGCCAGGCTCCCAGGTCTGAGCCCTGAGGCAGACTAGAGTCCCCGAGGCTCCCCACAGGGCATGGGGAGCAAGCCCATGAGAGGCCTGCTCCTCCTGCTGTGGCTTCCAGGAAACCCCCAGCCTTTGACCCCCTCAGGGCTCTGTAGCTCAGGCTGGCCTCAGACTCTCAGCAGTCCTACCTCAACCTCCTGAGTGCTGCGGTTGCAGGCGTGTGCCAGCACAGCCACCAAAGGCTGATTTTTGGTAGGAGAGTTTCCCAGCATGGTCTGAGCTAGACTCACGCCCTCTGTGCCGTGAGCCCCCTCCCTGGCCCTCCCCCTCCCCCTTTCCCTTTTGTACTGGGACTGAAGCCCAGGATGCTCACCCCTGAGCTCACCCCAGCTCTTTCTGCTTTCTGTTTTGAGTCAGGGTCTCACCTAATTACCCAGGAGGACTCCAACTTGCAGTCTCTCTGCCTCCGCCTCCTCTGTGGTGCTGTTAGAAGTACCCAGCTTTATGTTGGAATTTCACTCTTTTTGGAGTTTCTAACCCCCAAATCTGGAACTCTAGATAGAGTCCAGAGGATCTCTCTGTCTCTCTGTCTCTATGTCTCTGTGTCTGTCTCTGTCTCTATGTCTGTCTCTCTCTCTCTCTCACACACACACACACAGAGTGTTTTGCAGGGGAAAGGGTCACACACTCAAGCCACCCCAGGAATTGAGGCAAGGTCACTGCTCGTGACCTCGGGGCCAGGTTGGACACACACCCCTCCCCACAGCCTCCACTCTGACCCGGTGGCCTTGCCCCGGGTCACCTGGAGCCCTCAGAGGACACCACCTGGTTGTACAAATGGGAAAGCCAGGCTTGCAGGGTGGGCACAGGGCCACTTGTTTACTGGCCAGCCTGGCAGGGTCCTTCAGCTTATCAGCCACAGCGGCTGCTTCCTCCAGGCCCGCCCGCCCGCCGGGTGACTCACTGTTTCCTGTTCTGTGCTGGCTGCACCGGCAGGGGGGAGCTGCCCCACAGTGGGCTGTGACGTGGGAAGGTGGCTTCTGCCCCCTGACGGCCCCTTCTCCCACCCTACAGGGCTCACAGAGCTACGTGGGCCCAGGGCAGTAAGTTGAGCATGGAGCCACGCCCCCAGCCGACTTTGGACCCAGGGTCTGTCTGGTGGGAGGCAGAGGCTGGGGTGGGATGCAGCGGTCAGACTGGCCCGGCTGGGGCTGAGCAGTGCAGCGGCGTCCTGCGCCCTCTGCTGGTGGCAGGCCACCCTAGCCTGAGAGAAAGACGCTTTGATAATATAAAAAAAAGATTCATGGAAGTCAGCAGAAGCCAGGCGACATGGGTGGTGGCCCCCAGTGTACAGACCCAGCACTCGGCCAGCTGATACGGAGGCTCACAGGTACAGGCCAGCCTGGCAGCTTAGTGAGCTCCTGTCTCAGAATCACATCGGAGGGGCCGCTGCTACAGGAGGAAGCAGGAGTGGAAGGGGGGACATGTCTCCAGAAGGCGGTGTGCAGGTTGTCTGACCCTGGACAGACCCAAGGTGCTGAGGGGCCTCCCGAGCTGCAGATCGCTTCCTGCGCTGTGTGGGCTCCGGGTGTCCCTGTACCACACCCTTGTCTCCATCCACTCACTCAGCAGGAGTGGTGGGGAGGCCTTGGGCCAGGTCCCAGGCTGCTCAGATCCTTCCCTCTCTGCAGCCCCGGGGGTGCGGTAGGCAATAGGAGGCACCAAGAGGAGGGGTGACCCATCCTCCAAGAGCTGAGCCCCTGCCCCTTCACACCCCGCCCCTAGAAGTCATCCTGGCTGTGTGACACCAGCCAGAGGCCAGGAGCCGGGGCCAGCAGACCCTCCGTGCCAGCGTGTGTCCTGGGGCCCAGGCTTGGCCATGTGGGGCATCCCTGTAGCGCCCGTGTGGGCTGCAGAGCAGAGTGGAGCAGAGTGGATGCAGGAGCTGCCCACGCAGTGGCATGGGGTCACAGGCCAGCCTAGCCCCCCAGTGATGGCCTTGGGAAGGGCCTCGCGGGGTTGGGGTGAGTGTCATCCCCTCTAGTCTGGAGCGCCTCTGCCTGCACCCCGCGCCCCTCCAGCTCTTCTGCAGGCTGCGGTGCCCTGGCCCAGAGCCAGTGGAAACTGCCGGGCCTCTCCCGGCCTCTCCTCAGAGCTGAGCGAGTTTTTCTGCCCATATTTGGCCGCCTGCTGGCTGTGGGCATCCCTCCAGGACAGGGCAGGGGCGCCTCTTCCTGCGGGCTGGTGCAGTGGCCCAGCGGGAAGGGAAGGAGCGGGCCTGCCTTCTCCTTAGTCCCCAGAGAAGAATCCTCTCACAGATGTTTTTGCGGTTGGAACATATTTTTGCCTTGTGCTGCGAATGAAGACTTCCCCTGCTGGCTTCCCGTTTTCCTGGGAATTTCCTCCCCTGCCCTGGGGCTTCTGGGACTTCGCTCCCCACCCACATCTCCCTGCCTCCCCTCCAGAAAAGAACCGGGGAGCTGGATGTGGAGGGGCTATGTATGTGGGCAGGAGCCCTTTGTGGCCAGCTCAACTCTACTGGGCTTTGGGAAGATGGGCTCAGGCCTGCCCAGGAGGCCCAGAGAGCCTCCTCAGAAGGCCTGTGGGCCGGGTGTGGGGCACCCACCTGCAGTCCCAGCTACTGGGGCCTAAGGCTGGAGGTGTGCAAGTTGGAGCTCAGCCTGGGCAGTGCGGTGATTTAGCCAGAGCTTGTCTGAAATGTTTAAGAGGCTGGGAGTGTACCTTAGTGGGAATGCCCTGGGATCAATTCCAGGGACTATTTTATTTTATTTTATTTTATTTTATTTTTTTTAAATATTTTTTTTATTTTATTTATTTATGTTTTTCTTGTTTCATAACCTTTATTTGCTTATTCACTCATTTTTATGGCTGGCTCAGCCCGCGCCCTGACGGCAGGGCTGGCGCAGCATGTGGTGCCGGGGATTGAACCGCGGTCCCTGAAGCCGCCCAAGCTTTCCCAAGCAGGCACTTTAGACCACTGAGCCATCCCGCTGGGC
>PVJA010048454.1:0-14197 GCA_004027025.1 Myocastor coypus
TTTTTTTTTTTTTTTTTAAGAATTTTCAAATTTTATTTATTAATTTATTTTTCTTGTTTCAGAACTTTTGTTTATTTATTTATTTGTATGGCCGACTCAGCCTGCCTTGAGGGCAGGGCTGGCGCAGCATGTGGTGCCGGGCATTGAACTCTGGTCCCTACAGCTGCCTAAGCTTTCCTAAGCAGGCGCTTTAGACCACTGAGCCATCCTGCCCGGCCCCCAAGATCTAAATATTAAAATAGAAACATTAAATCTCCTGTAAGAAAAAGTAGGAGAAAATCTTGAACACATTGGGGTAGGCAAAGAATTCATGGACAAAAATCTAAATCTAAGTTTAACAGTTGAAAGATTCAACAACTGCGACCTCCTGTGGCTAAGAAGTTTTTGCACGTCAAAAGAAATTACGAGCAGAGTGAAAAGACAACCTACAAATTTTGGAAAAAAAATTAACTAATAAGTATTCAGACAAAGGTCTTCTATCTAAAATTTATAAAGAACTAAAAACCATTAGGGTTCTAAAATTTAAAGACTTGGGCCTGGTAGGATGGCTCAGTGGTCTAAAGCGCCTGCAGGCGGCTGCAGTTACCACGATTAGATCCCCGGCACCACATGCTGCATCAGCCCTGCCTTCAGGGCGGGCTGAGCCGGCCATAAAAATAAATAAAAGAAACAAACAAACAAACAAAAAACAAAAATTCTGAAACAAGAAAAAAATTTTAAAAAACAAACAAACAAACAAACAAACAAAAAACAAAAATTCTGAAACAAGAAAAAAAATTTTAAAAAACAAACAAACAAACAAAAAACAAAATTGAAAGACTCAATCCAGAAATGGGCATCTTAGATGAACACACACTTCTCAGAGAAAGAATTTGAACAAGCCTATAAATACATGAAGAAATGCTCGATTTCACTAGCCATTTGTGTAATGCAAATCAAAATAACACTTAGATACCATCTCACCCCAGAAAGAATAGCTTTCATAAAGAAATCAATGAGCAACAAATGTTGGAGAGGATTGAAAAAGGAATGCTTTTCCCCTGCTCGTGGACGTGCAGACTGGTGCAATCATTATGGAAAGCAGTGTGGAAACTCCATGAAAGACTAGTGCTGAAAATTCCATTCAATCCAGATATTTCCTTACTGGGAATTTTCCCAGAAGAACTGAAAGTATCATACCACAGTGATATCTGTGCACCTATATTTGTAGCAGCACAACTTGTGATAACCAAATGTTGGAAACAACCGAAATGCCCATGACCTGAAGAATGTTTTTAAAAGATGTGGTATTTTCATAAGAAGGAATATTAGTCAGCTATAAAGAATGATAAACCAGAAGACTTCATATGTAAATGGATGTACCTTGAACATACACTCTATAGTGAAAGAAAGCAGACCTACATATGCAAATATCATGTAATTTCCTTAGTGTATGAACTCAAAAGGAGAGTAAATAAATAAATAAATAAATAAATTTGAGGGGCACCAGGAATCAAACTCAGGACCTTGCTGTTTCTACATTCTCAACCACTATAAATTTTTTAGAAGAGTTACTTAAACACAAAATGCATTTGGAAAATTAAAAAAAAATTAAGGTTTATTGAAAGTGTAAATGTTTAATTATTTGACCAATCTTACATACCTATATATATTAATCTAAACAGATTTGATGATGAAAATATTTAATACAGCCATTGTTAAATTAAAAATATATATAACAACCATTGTTAATTTTGTATTGTTGTGTTCAATTTCTGTATTATATGTGTTGCTATATGTCACTCTTTGTTTTTGCTTTTTGTTTTGATGTTTCTGTACTCAGAAAATAAATAAATTTTATTTGAAAAAAAAAGAAGAAAGTCAAGTTTTGATGAAATTCTAGCCATCTTTCTACAGTTAGAACGTACATATACCATAAAAGCAGTAGCTCTGGAAAGAGAGTGCTTGGATTCAAATTGAATTTCTGCCAGTTGGTTCAGTCTTGAATGACACTAGCGAGGCTATTTAACTTTTCTGTGTTCTAATTACTTTTCTGGATAAATGAAGATAATTTTATTCATCTTATAGTTTCACAGAGAATATAAAAGATGCATGATACATATCAACATGTATGGGTTGTTTTTGTTCTTTTAAGAGTTGATTCCTCTGAACTGTACTTAGAACATTCTTAATCTTCATGCATAACATTGTGAAGTGATAATGCCCCATAGGAGCAAGGCTACTAGTAAGAGACAGTCTTTTCTGTTGACGAGCAGGGATTGGGAAAGGACTTTCCAATTTGCAGCTATCCATATTGCAATTTGAAAAGGTTAACTCTTGAGAGAGCCTTTTATTCACACAGAAATCCCCAGGGTTCCTACACCCTAGTGGTCCAGAACATAGCATCACTTCGAAAATTTGGCAAACTTTTTAGGTGAAAATCTCCGGAGATTACAGGAAAGAATATGAGGCTTGAATAAATGCTACCTTTGTTGGCACTCTAAAAAAATGGAATAAGTAAAAACTTGCCTTCTTAATTGATTAAGTTATCAAGATCAGTCTGTATCATTTTCCTTTTTTATCTATTAAAGCAAATGCACTCAACTATTTAGTGTTAGACATGCTCATTATAAAACATTGGAATATGTGATTTAACAAGGCCAAAATTATTATCATCCTAATCATAGCCTGAGGACAAATGAAAATCACTTAGCAGTATTTGCTGAATTGCACTAAGTTCCAATTAACTGAATGTTGAATTGTACCCAACTAAAAATCAAATCATCAATTTGATGTAAATTAGCACAAACAAGCCTCCCATTTTTATTGTACTACATAAGTCCAAAGTTATTTATGTCAGGGCTCAATATGAAGTGTAAAAATAAAATCTTCCCTTTCTATATAGAAATTCATGACAAGAAAATCACAGAATTAAGGCGGAACCAGTATTTTATGAAGAAGTAATACACAAACAGGCTTATAGTTTTGGATTCGTAAAACATTTCTGTATAATTGGAAAAATTATTTATTTAATTGCATGAGTTCTCTACAAAAATTTTTAGACTAAAAGAAAATTTCCTTTGTAGTATACCATACTTTTAGCCTATATACTTCATATAATTAACAGGACTTTCTTTTGATTATTACTAATATGTTTTTATCTTATTCCAGAGAGCGAATAAATTATTTTTATGCACATCTAATTTGTAAGGTAGAGTACAGGTATTGACCTATAACTAAATCATAAAAAGCAATAGGAGTTAATCCATAGAAGTGGTATTTAGTCAGATAAAGAACAGTAGGTTTCTACTTACCACATCTACGTAAGCAGTACAGGCAAATGACAGTAGAAATTAAATAAGTATGAAAAAAGGGCCAGGGATATAGATTAGTGGCACAAGCATTGTCCTAGCAAGTTGGAGGTCCTATGTTTTTTTTTCACTTTTTGAGACAGGGTCTCACTATGCAGTTCAGGCTGGCTTTGAACTCACTTTTGTGGCCCAGGCTGGTCTCAAACTCGCACTGATCCTCCTGCCTCAGCCTTCCAGGTGCTGGGATTACAGGCGTGCGCCACCATGCCTGACTACTGGAGGTGCTATGTTTGATTTCCATCACAAAAAGAAAAACAAAAAAGAGAAGTAGGAAAATCTATACAGTTGTGTCAAATATTTACCAAAATTTTACTTATGCATTTCAAATTTACAAGCTCATTAAGCTTTTCTGAAATCGTATCACATATGCAATTTTATCCCTAAGTTATGATAGTGTGGCTTAGCATATAATGAATACCCAGATGAATGTGAAATTCAGATAGAAATAAGCACATTTTAATGTACATATATTCAAAATATTCTAGGATATTTATACACACAAAAAACTAATAGCTGACTTTCTCGATTCAAATTTAGCTTGTAATTCTATGTATATTACATGCAAATTCTATAATTAAATATTGGTAAATTTTATACATGACAAAGCCAAGATATATAAAGCATGAATATAAGAATATGGCAGTACTAAAATTCAATTCCAGGTCTATCTCCAAAAACCTAAAGGTTTATACCATGTTTTATGCCATAGAAATTCTTTACATTTAAGTGATTTATTAGATGTAGCTTAGTGTATATAACTTCTTGACTTTCCATGGGGCCCCTTTCATGCATGATTACTTAAATTAATCATCTCACTTAGAGTCCCAGAAATCTCTTGCCAATCATATGATCACATGGCTAGACTTAATTTCTCTTGAGACCAGCTGTGTGCTAAGGAAGCACTGGGTTTTTACTATTTTTCTTCTCTTCTTTTCTCATAGAAGGTATCAAAATGGAGTCCTGAAACACACTGGCTTCCTATCTTCTTAACTCATGTGGGATAAAATGATGACATCATATTTAAAAGCATTCTAGGTGATTTACTGAATAAAATGTGAAAAATTAACAAAACTTCAGGCAAGCTGCAGATGGTCCCTTAATGGAGGTAGAAGGTTGGCAGAGAGTAGAAATCCATTTAAACTAGACATAAGATTTTTTATCTTACTTAAGAGGAAAGACCATACAGTTAAGCCTCATGATGCTAATAAGATCAGAGAGGTGGAAATTTAAAGAGTCTGGGTATTTCTTGGCAAGGAAACAGAGCAGCTCCTCTTCTTATCCTTAATTTGCCACCGTTTCTTGACGTGGTGTTTATAAAAATCTCATAGACAGATATTTTTATTAAGCACTCCTGGGATTTAAAACCAGAAATTCTAGTTAAGTCTAAGATAAGGTCAAAATATTCATTGTAGGAGGCTTTCTGGGTTATTCTCACATGAGGTATTCCTGTGGAATGGTCTCCAGAAGAGCCCCTGGTTATATGTCTGGGAGAAGGGCTGGGGAGACAGTGCCTAAATGCCTGCCTTGCAAGCACAGGTCCCAAGTTCAATTCCTGGTACAAGAAAAAAAAGGTTATATGTCTGGGAGAATATTTTCAAGGGGAAGGAGTCCCTATATCAAGTGTTCACTGTCAACATTAATGCTATAGGCAGACACGGTAACTTTCTCATTTTTAATTATGGTAAGTGTGATCAAACTACTCAGCCACTTTCAATATCTTTTATCAATAATCTCTTTCATTCTGAAAAGCAAATCAATGAACCAGCTGTAATAAAATCAAATGGAAGCCTTATTTAAATATGGATCCATGTATGTTAAGGAATAATATATTGAAACATGCAGGAGTCTACTATTAATGTTATATGAATATTTGCAATTAACCAAAAAGGGCTAAAAATGTTCTGTGTTCAATCTTACAAGTCACTGCTGTGGCTTTGCTATTACAGCACAATGGCTTTTAATAATCAGAATCTTTAATATGACCTCCTTTTGTTCCTTACCCTTGCAGATAATTGAGCTGAATGTTGAAGATGCGCATTAGAGTAATTCATCATCTCCAGTAAAATGATAGTATTAATAATAAATCCATAAGCTAAGACAGAATAGCATGGGATTAAAATATTGGGTATATAGACTAATGTGATAAGTAGAATTATCTTGAGCATTTGCGAGAATTAGATGCTACAAAACAAAGATAATTCTCTTATCAGTACTTTTTGCCCCCCTCCTTTCCTTCAGAGCTATGTATGTAATTACATTTGTTGATAAAAGATAGAAGTATTATATGACTTAATATATTTGATATACAGGTGACCACAAATGCATATATGTATTTCTCTTTATGTCTTTTTGAAAGGATATTACTAGAACTTTATGCTTCATGTCTATGCTACCACAAAAAATTCACTGTGTAGGCCACATCTGTTTGATTTTAATTAAGTCTTATAAGAGTCACAAATATTCTCTGGTATCTTTACTTTTTTATTCATTTTAATGAGAAGAAAGATAAAATAGCAATGAACCAGTTTCAAAACAGATTCGTAGACAGTTACAATAATTAATACACTGCATATTATTGTCTTCATAGTAGCTATTCATAGGACAAGATGCAGAAATGATATCTTGTCTAAACTGTTAGTACAAACCTTTCTTATCAATGAACTAACATAAAGTAGCTTATATCTACACTAACCATCTTGTGTGTACATATCCATTCTTTCTTTTTTGATAACAATAGTCCTTTATTTATCCTTTGCAAAGTTAATAACATGTGACACAAGGTTGCCTAGCAACCAATAGCTAACTTTAACCTCACAGCATGTTTATGTCAGCCCTGAGGTAGCTTGTTTCCTTTAGGCACTGAGGCCAAGTCACACCTACACGCATTTGATTAATTTCCTAACTTCTTTGGCTCCCAACATGTTTCCCTTTTTGTTTTGTTTTATCAGAGATGGGTGTTCCCTTGCAGTTAGAGATGCTGTATGGAGAAAGTATGTATTTAGAATTAGCCAGATGGACTCAGTTTAGATGAGCCCAATTTTGTTGGCAATTTCCAATGCATCGTAATTGGGGGCAGTTAAACTTAAGCCTTCTCTCCATCAGGCCTGATTAGGGTATTGACCTTGGCAACATCGACGTCATAGAGCTTTTTGATCTGGTGCTTATTGGCTTTGATATCCACAATGAACATGAGTGTGTTGTCCTCCATCTTTTTCATGGCTGACTCTTTGGTCAGGGAGAACTTGATGATGGCATAATGATCACGCTTGTTTCTTCTGGGGGTACTCTTCTGAGAGTATTTGGGCTGCCTCCTGGGCCTCAGTGTCTTGGGACAGTGGAAGGTGGGTGACATTCATATCTTCCCTCTGTGGCTGTTGATGCCTTTCTGCATGGTCTTCTTGGCCTTCAAAGCTTTTCTTTGGCTTCACCATTTGGAAGGGTAGGGGCTTTCTTCTTTGCCTTCAGTGCCATTTTGGTAAAAGGGGTCTGGTATCCTTAATTAGTCTATACCCTTAGACCTATCATGTTAGAGTCTAGGAATTATTGTCTACACACTTTGTACTTTCTTCACCTTGAATCCTCTGAATCTTGGAGAATAATACGTTATGATTCAAATACTTTAGTTACAAAAATGTTTGCAGTCCCCTACTCTCAAATAGTAGATGTCAAGACACAAGTTTCTGAGTGAGGATCTGTTGCAATAGCTTTTCATTGCTAAAAAATCATCACAAACCTAGCAGTTTAAAACAACATCAGCTCATAAGGTCACAGTTTCTGTAAGCCAGAGTTGGACATAGCATGACTGTGTTCTCTGTTTGGTACCAGGTCATAGTATCTTTTGCCACAGAAATAATACAAATATGACCTGACAAAATATTGCAAACACACACACTTTTTCATGGGTAGAACTTTATTAGGGAAGGAGGTTTCAGCTGAACTGGGGCTTTACTTCAATGGAGTCAGCAATTGCTTGAGAAACAGATGAAGCCTCTGTCCCCAGAACAAAGAGGGTAGCATGGTCTTATTAGTTTCGCATGATGGGACTAAATCAGGTAATTTCTACTGACCAGGGACATGGTTCCAAAGGTTGTTTCTTCCTGTAGCGGAATTATACATTTGCATGGTAATGGTCAAATTGCCCTAGAGGCTATTATATTTTCATGTGGCTGATGTAAAATATGCCAGCCTTGTATGAGTAGGCACTGTAAAGTGGTTAGAGGACACTAGGTGCTTAGGATATTTGTGGTTTCTGAAGAAGTGCAAAGTATGGGACAGAGGGCTGGGGAGATAGCTCTGTGGCATAAGTGCCTGCCTGGCAAGTGCAAGGTCGTGAATTTGAATCCCATTCTCTTGGGAAAACACACACACACAGACACACACACACACACACACACACACACACACACAATATGGCACAGAAAATAAAGGAGAGAAAAAATTAAAGAGAAATACCAGCTCTAATAAGATATAAGCCAATTTAATGCTGCATTTTCATTTTGAACAAAACAATTTTAATGATCAATGTACCTACATGCAGAGTTGAGTAGAATTTGAGCGAGAGTTACAAATCATAAAGGGGATATACACAATATGAAGATAGAGATGCCAAAATTTTATCCCATATTAGTCACCTGTTAGATATCTAACGGCCCAGGAGTCAGTATTATAAGCAAGAGGTTTTCAAGTCTCTGAAAAGTAACCTAGGCAACAGCTATCATAACCATGTCATAACCATGACATCAGAAGTGTTATTTAGAACAGAGATGATGGCAAATAATAATGTACTGTCCAGATGTGTGACCTGTAAAATTAGTAATTTTTAAGTTCACTAAAAGTAAATGAAACCAGGGAGCTTATTTGCACTTTTTCCTTGTTCACTGTGTCATACTTCATGAAAACACTCTGATTCTTTGAATTTTATCAGGGTTTTGTAATAGTCTATTGAAGCATGTCCTGTTATGAAAGATTATAATATATTGTTCCAAGGATTTTATTTTGTGGTTTCAACCTTCTGTTTCATTATGGTGGCCCACAATTGTCTTATGCCTATAATCCCACAAGACTGAAATGGAGATGCTAGCCAGTTACATTCACATTTGAAGACTAGGACTCTCTTCCATGCACATTCAAATTGTTAGCAGGATTGAGTTCAATGTGGGTATAGGACTCAGCTATTCATTTCCTTGTTGGTTATAAGCTGAAATTACTCTTTGATCCCAGAGACATCTCAAATCTCTCTTTGATGACAGTAATATATACTCTCACATTAAGCATCTGCTCTGAATCACATGCATTAGGAAGAGCTCAATGTCTTTCAAGGGCTCATCTCATTATAGCTGATAATCAGATAATTATACCTGGCATCATCTCTTTTTTTGACACCAACTGACTTGAAGTCTTGATGACATTTGCATAATCCCCTTTGCCATGGAATCTAGCATAATTATAGGAATAATGTCAATATTTCTCATTCTAAAGTTCTACTCATACTCAAAAGCAAGGGACTAATATAAAGTTTGACAAGGAATGGTTTTGGGGGTCATCTGAGGATCTTGATTACCATGTCTATCTGCTACTTAAATAAAACAAGTCAAGGACTCAACTTTTTGTGGAAATACTTTCTCTTTTTAAAATTACTATTCTTTGTACAGCGTTGCAATGCAGACTCAGTTTAGAGGCCTATTGCATAATCAGGAAGATAAGGCTTTCCAGTACTCTCCTGTTATATTCTCTTGTGAAATGTTTTATCAGTTTTCAGAAATAGATCAACATTTAACAGAGGAGAAATCCAATAGATGGGGTTTTCAGAAGTTCTGACAGCGAATCAAAGATAATCAACAATGCTTTTTTCATTCATGTTCTCTCTTGAAAACCTTGTTGGCTTCATTTTATACACAAGTGCTGAGATTCAAAGATGTACTGCAATACCACAGAAAACTAGAGTGGGGCCTTAAGCATACATCATCCTTCAGGGAAACTGCTAGCTCCCTGGCACTTCATAGCCTAATTTGCCGAATAGAAAGGATGCAATATATTAGGCTGATTTAGAAGACAAAGTAGCTAAATTGAAGCTTTTACAAGCCTTCCTTAATGTTTCTTGTCAGCTCTTCTCAATATCCCTGGAAATATGTTTTATTTTTCAGTTGTGCATACCATCAAATTAAAACTTGAGAAACTCTTATAATTCATATAATTTTATATGTTTAAAATGTGTAAGGGAAATATTTTGCAACATATATGCTTTTAAACTAATCCAAGCCTTCAAAGTTAGTGTTTAAATACTAAATGTTGAATGAGAAAACAACAACAAAAACATAACAAAACAAACAAACAGAAAAAAAAGTGCACTGGTAAATAAAGCAAAAGGCCAGAAATTACATCACAGATGGATCTGTGTTCTCTGTTTATGTAAAAGTCTGGCCAAGTTTTCACCAATTTATAATTTAAAAAAGTAAGATTATTAGCTAATAAAAGCAATTTTCTTTAATAAAGGATATATTTGCTCTCTGAAGAATCTGGTAGCCACTAGCAAAATGCAGCTATTACTGAGCATGCAAATATATAATGATACTGAGGAGCTGAACTTTTGATTTTATTTTTATAAATTTAAATAGCCGCTTATCTAATAGCTATTTATTAATAATGATGTAGGTTGCCATGTCAGTTTGATCATTTGTAAGCAGTCTTAAAAGTAGCTGTGTTTGTATATTTACAATATTTTCTTGAAATCGAAAGTTTTAAATGATGGCAGAAGACCAGTGAATGAAGAAACTTAGTTTGAAAATCTCAAAATGTTACATGTATTTGAGGCCAGCATTTCTGCAAGTGTGGTCCCTAGACTATCAAACATCAGCATCCTCTAGGAATGTGCTAGAGATGTAAATTAGCAAGCATCATCCCAATCTTAAAGCAGAGCCTTAGAGGGAGGCAGCTAAGAATCTGCTGCTAACGAGCTCCCCAAGGTGATGTTAATGAACTTTTGAAACCACAACTGTAGAGCATTAGCAACATTAAATAATTAATTTATTACTATATGTTATTTATCAGAGATAATTATTTAGCACAACAGTATAGAAAGACTTCACAAATTATTTCAGATATCAATAACTCACAGTTATTTTACACTTCTGTTTAAAATAGAATGAAAAATGCAAGGAGGCACAGCTTCCTAGGCTGATGGATTGCTCAGCCTATTGGCATATTTCCTGGGCTCCTAATAGCTGTCCCAGTGAGAGGAGTTCTTGTCAGATATTTTGTCATACAAAATGCTACAGCAGCTTTGAGGCTCCTGCCAACGAGGGTTGCTTAAGGTGCATTACTGCTTTGGGGGTAGAAAAACGTCTCAAAGGAATCATTTGATTTTAAGCCAACTGTGTCTGAAATTGCTCAGTATCAGAGGAACTGTGTGAGGAGTAAAAATTTTCAATTCATCAGGCACTTTTATGTGAGTACATTAATGGATAAAAGCAGTGTTCCTTGTATGCTTTCTTTCCATTGTTACTACATTTTTGCCTTCAATAAGCTGACTGAAAATGCCTATTGTAAAGATCAAATTTCTAATTTGTAAAAATCTAACATTTCATAACAAAAGCAGCAGTAAGAATTTCATTTTACTATCAAGAAGTGTATCTCATTTTTCGTTCCAAATAGCCTGCGTATTTGAAGTTTTATATATTTTAACCAATTGTCTTTTACTAAATTCCTGAGAAATATAGCAGAAAAAATAGGAGAATAAGGTCTGGCTTGTGTGGGTTTAACAATTAAGAAGTATTATAAAGAAGATATAAAAACTCTGAATAACATAATACTAGCCAATGAAATTGAAAATGTAATCATAATTGACCACCACCAACCACAAAAAACCCAGGTCTTGATAGATTCACGGCTGAATTCTATAAGAAATTAAGAGAAGATATCATCCCAATACTCCTCAAACTCTTTGATGAGATGGAAAAGAAAGCAATACTCCCCAAAGCATTCTTGAAGGCTAATATAACATTGGTAACAAAACTGGAGAAAGACTCAAATAAAAAGAGAATTATGGGCTATTCTCCTTCATGAACACAAATGCAAAAATCCTCAATAAAATACTAGCAAATAGAATGCAAAAAATCAGGAAGATTGCAAATCAAGACAGTAGGATTTATTGCACAGATGCAAGGATGGTTCAACATATGCAAATCTATAAATATAATGCACTGTGTCAATACAGCCAAAAATCAAAAACCATATGATCATCTCCCGAGATTCAGGAAAGGCTTTTGACAAATCCAACACTCATTCATGATCAAAACCCTACAGAAAGTTAAAACTGAGGGCTGATACTTCAATCTGATAAAGCCATCTATGGCAACCCAATAGCCAACATAATTCTAAATGGAGAAAAAGTGAAAGCTTTACTTTCCAATCTTATACCACATAAGGATGTCCTCTATCATCGCTCCTATTAAATATAGTTCTGGCTACATTAGCCAGGGCCATTAGACAAGAGAGAGAAATAAAAAGAATAACAATAGATAAGTGAGTAGTTAAACTATCATTATTCACAGATGACATGATACTCTACTTGTAAGACTCCAAAAACTCTACTAGAAAGCTCCTAGAATTAACAAATAAATGAAAGCACAGCAGGATAAATAGCCAATACTTAAAAATCAATAGCATTCCTCCACTCAGATAACAAACTCACTGAGAGAGAAATTTTAAAAAATGCCCTTTACAATAGCATCCCAAAAGTGAAATACTTAGAAATTGATCTAACAAAAGAAGTTAAAGGTCCATACAATGAAAATTACAATACTCTGAAAAAAGACATCAAAGAGAATTTCAGAAAATGGAAAGATATTTCTTGACTTGGATGGGGTGAACCAACGCTGCGAAAATGGCCATAATCTCAAAATGTAGACTGGTGCAACCATTACAGAGATCAGTGTGGAGACGCCTTAAAAAACTAGCACTGGAAGTCCCTTTAAATTCAGCTATTCCTTCTCTGGGCATTTTTCCAAAACAACTGAAAACACTGTATCAAAGTCATATATGTTGCACCCATGTTTATAGCAGCATAATTTGCCATAGGAAACCTTGGAAACAATGAAAATGCCTTCCACTTGAGGAACAGATAAAAAAGATGTGGTATTTTTATATGATGGAGTATTACTCAGCTATAAAGAAAGACAAACTCGAAACTCATAGGTAAATGGATACAACTAGAGGCTACACTTTTAAGTGAAATAAATCAGAACCACATGTGTGAGTATTGTATTGTCTCCGTAGTATAAGAACTTGAAATAATAAATAAAATCTGAAAGGTATAACAGATTCAGTAAAATGAATGAAACTGAACATAAGGAATAAACAATGAAGAAGAGGGAAAATAGAAAAGATAGGAGAAAAAGGACACGGGAAAAATCATGCAAGTATATATACAGGATAGATGAGATGATTGCACTACTATTTTCCATCAATTTTTTGAAATTAGTGTTTCAAATTTTCACTTTGATTAACTTTATATGTCATATCTGCAATCTGGACAACTATATCGAACATAGCAATGTACAATACAAAAACCATGGTTGAATATCTCCCATTTTGTTCTTCTAAATGTGTACCATTTCTAATGCCTTATCAATTGTTATTATATTCTCTTCAAAATAAATTGAATGATAATAAAGTAAAAATTTCAAGAAAAAATTATTAAGACTTATTGAAAGTAATTGTTAATGCGTGTCTAAGGTGAGTCACCTAGAGAGAAAACATTCTGTCAGGCTTACACAGAGAACAAATTCATTAAGCAATCGCTATGACTCATCCAAATGGCTGACATTGATAAAAGATCTACAAAGTGCTACACATGATTTCAGGGTAAATCCTTACTGACCATATCAGATATGATTTTGTTATATAGGTCTTGTTTTAATTTAGTCTTAACCATCTAGCAGAAAAGACTCACCACGAGGTGTAAAAGTAAAAACACACTAATATGCTGAGCAGTAAAAAGCTCAAGTCAATAACCTCTAATATTGCCAATTGTACTGATAACACTACTATTATGGAGTATTGGACTATGTATACAGCTACTTTCTCTTAGCTCCGTGAGAAAAAAAGATTTATACTGACAGTGTTTAGAAAAGATATGCCTGCATTTTGTACTCTGAACAACTATTATAAAGACAATAATATGCAATGTATTAATTACTGCAAAAGTCCTACTGATCTGTTTTGAAACTGTGTCACTGTTATTTCTTTTTTTATATATTATGGCCAGCTAAGCCTGCTCTGGTGGTGGGGCTGGCACAGCATGTAGTTGCAGGGATTGAACCATGGTCCCTGTGGTTGCCTAAGATTTCCTAAGCAGGTGCTTTAGACTGCTGAGGTACCTCACTGACCCTTATTTTTTATATTAGAAAAAAACATATTCTTGACAGGCTACAATGATGTATTTCCTTGAATTTCCAAATATCTGTGTCAAAACTGTGTAACTGCTTATATCACATTGTATGGAAAGTTATTAGAATATCAATGATGGTCAAAAAATATCATTTCCAAGCTAAGTCGAAGATATTTGATACTCAGAAAGCCAGTGATGATAAGCTCAAGTACCTATGTTATAGAGTAATAGTATCACAAAGCTTTTCTGCTGGAGGGTTGAGAATGTAAGTTAACAGACCAAAAATTGGAGAAAAAGAAGGGCTATAAGGATAGCCAATATTTTGGCCCTAGCCCTTCAAGGTCAATAAAGACCTAGGATATAAGAGAACCTGTGCTGTAATATCCTATAACTCAGAGGTGTCCCAAATTTCCTGGTCAAGGAGATTATGGGACCTCAGAGGAAAGGGATGAATGAACTG
>PVJA010048455.1:0-14194 GCA_004027025.1 Myocastor coypus
CCCCCCCCCCCCCCCCAGGCAGTTTGAGTTGGTCATAACGTAAATAAAGTTACAAAAAAGAAAAGCTGCTTGTTGGGGTTCACAATCCTGTAGGGAACTAACTTCTACAAAACTATTGCTCAATGTGATTTTGGTGTAATAAAGGATATTTATATTTTTTTCATTGACCTTTTTAAAAAATGTATTTGATACCAAATCTCACTATGCAGCTCAGACTCATAGTGATTCTCATGTCTCAGCCTCCCTGGCGCAGGGATTAGGGGCATGGGTACCACACCCAGTGGCTACCTCATCACTCTCAGGGTGGGTGGGGCCAGCAGGGCCTGTGATGCTGGGGATCGAACCCAGGTCCCTGAGCCTGCCTAAGCAGGCATTCAGTCCACTGAGCTCTCTCACTCATTGACATTTTTCTGTAAGACCAAAGTTTCAAACAAAATAACCTTTATAGCATTTCAGGTGCAGAGTCCTGCTGTCATGTGTTAAGCTATACCAAAATATGTTAATGTGAAATGGTTCATTACTTACTGACACTTAATGTTTAAGATTTTTCTATAGTCTCATGAATATCAGTAGCCATAGCCTATGTAAACAAAAGAATTTGGGGATCCTTAAGGATCTTAAGACTCTTTTTCGCGCTAGGATCTTGGGTCCAGGATGTCTGTGGCACAGAGGGTGCCCTACGCATCCCTTGCAAGGAGAAGCTGGAGCCCCAACTCCATGGAACTACAAGAGAATCTGGAGTGTAGCCACATCTAGATTGAGGTGGCTCTCCAGCACCCTCCAAAGCTCCACCTTCTGGGATATGGCAGCCGCAGCAGGCAGGGTGGGGCGTGAGCCATAGGAGACAGGCCGAAGCAGAACCTTTTGTGTTGTAGCAGGTTCCCCTGCTTCTTATGTCTGCTGCCTGTAGGACTTTATTGTCATACAATTATCTGTTTGAATTGTAGTTCTGTTAGAAACTTGGGTTGAGAAACAAATACCACTCAATAAAAGAGAAGGGAATCCTGCAAGGTCCCAGTCTCCTGGAGCGCTGTGAGTGCCCCAGGCGCACACTTAGTCCTGAGAGACCTGTGTTATCTCCTAGAGTCTGATCTGCTCTCATTCTTGTTCCTGGAGAGATCTGCCATTGCCAGAGATAAAAAATATAGGCAGAAGGGATCTCACATTTTACTTAGAGATGTATGTTTATCCCAAAAGCAGTTCTCACATTTTAATTACATACTCCCTTTGGGTATGGCATTCTCTTCAAAAGCATATGTGCAATCTCAACCAAATAGATGATCACTGTGGAATCACGTATGCGAAGCATTTGCAAAGTTACCCATCCCTTTCAGAATTGTGCTTTTGTATGCTTACAAAAATTTTTTTTTAAGTATTTAGTACAGGATCTACAGAGTTTCACTATGCAGATCAGACTCATAGCGATTCTCCTGTTTTCAGCCTCTCAAGTGCTGGGATTATAGGTACATGTCACCATGCCAGACACAGTCAGTGTCTCAGTGCGCCCCAGGAGTGGTGCCAGCACTGCTAGCCCAGAACTAAACCCAGCTACTACACTCTGCTGAAGCAAGTGCTTTAGTTCATCTGGTCTGCCCTGTATATGCTTTTAAGGAAAGTCTGCTGTTCAGAATTGGCAACTACCTGGAATACGTGTGGTGTGAGTGTACAGTCCCTCTCATAACTGTTTTCTTCTTGTTTTTAGGGTGAATCTGTAAAATATTTCCTGGATAACTTGGAGAAACTTGGAGAACCAGTAAGTTTTAATACTGGGTGTTTGTACTTAACTGATGCTGAAAACAGTCAGATTAGGATGGGGGCAACTTGTTGGGAAGTTAGAAATGTAATAATAGTTTGAGTCTTTGTTTTTCCTAGTGCTGATAATCTGGCCAATCCTGCTTATTTTAGTCTGATAAGGAGCTAAGAATATTGAATTATTTTTTTCAAAAATATTTTCCTGGGGCCCAGCAGGATGGCTCAGTGGTCTAAAGCACCTGCTTAGGAAAGCTTAGGTGGCTGCAGGGACCACGGTTCCATCCCCGGCACCACATGCTGTGCCAGCCCTGCCCTCAGGGCAAGCTGAGCTGGCCATAAAAATAAATAAGTAAACAAACAAAAGTTCTGAAACAGGAAAATAAATAAATAAATAAAATAAAAATAACAAAAACATTTCCCCCTACTATTTATGCCTTTGCTGTTTTCCTTGAAGAATTGTCCTATCTACTATTTCATGGAAGTAAAACCATTAAGATTTATATTTGGAAGTGAAATTACACGTTGTCTTTTGATGTCATTTAGAACATTTGCAAGCAGAAATTAACCAAATGGGTTGGTTGATTTCCAAACTTTTTAGCAAGTTCCGTGGCTTTCAGGGGAGAGGCGTGACTGTGGAGGCAGCAGGCTGTCTTCGTCTCCGAGGATCACTCTCACACCCAGTAGCTTGTCTGGCTCTGGGGTCCCAGGCCCATGACAGGCATAAAGGGCCACTGTGTGGACACCGTTGAGCTGTGGTCCCCGAAAAGCTCAGAATGTTTGGCAGCACATTCCTCGTTAAGCTTAGGGTGGCTTCTTTGCCTCCTTCCAGATTCCCATGTAGTGTTAATGCAGTCTGGCGGACTCTGAGATTGCAAGCTGTAAACATAACTGAAGAGGAGAGGTAAATGAACGTGTTCCAGGCAGGAAAGAAGCACATACCAATGCATGTAGGACACGCCAGACAGTGCACGGTTTCTCCTAGTCAGGTTGATATTACATTGTCCCTAATTTCTGGGCTGTGTCTGCCTTTCAGTCAGTACGTTGTTTTGCTTATTTCCTAGATACAAATGCATCCCAAAAGTTGAGATGTCCACACTTCATTGTATTTTTTATTCATTCAATTCACATTAGTGATACTTTGTAGTAAAGTCTACTTTATCATCTCTCTTGCATCTGATCTGATTATACCATAAAGAAAAAGCACAGAATAGGCAGGCTGCAGGGACCAGCCAACTGGAGGTGGTAGGCCTTGGTAGATGAATGCTAAGTGTTAGAGTGATGTCTTGTGGGCCCAGCAGGCCAACCTCACTGCTCTTCTGAAGTTATGTTCCTGATAGCCTTGCCCTAAGGACGCCCTGCAAGTAGGTCCCCTGCCCTCACTGCGTAGCATCAGCCCTCACTGCCCCTTCATTGCAGATATTGCAGTGGATATTATTTTACATTTATTTTCTATTAAGCTCTTTGCATGAGAGCCAGGAAACATGTCTCCGGTGCCTTGTGACAGTGCCTGACATGAAGTAGGCACTTGGCAAATAGCTTCTGCATAGGCCACATCCAATTGATTTGTAATAACTGTTTATAGTTTTATGTTGAGAACATGTGGAAGGCACATGCAGAATAAAAAGAAAAGATTTTATACATGTGAGGTTTTTGTAATACCGGAAATTGAACTCAGGATCTCCTGCTTGCCAGGCAAGCGCTGTAGCTCTTGGCTAAGTCACCAGCCAAGACTTACATGGTCAGCATGTAGTTGTAAAATGGAAGGATAAACCTGAGTGTGTTGCATTTTTGTCAGCCATTTTGTGCATATTGGACAAGTTAAAGCAATGTATTTGCAGTCTTTGAAGCCTCTTCTATGTGAAGTGCTACACCAGTGATGGCTGACCTTTTAGAGCTTTTAATGATAGTAAACAGCTGGTGCAGCGTGCATGTTGTAAGTTAACCACCACTGCCCTGTACCATTCTGGAAGGTGGAACAGGTCAAGAATCAAGGACATGGGTCTGCAGCCAGACTGCTCAAGTTCCTAGCCATCTCCATCACTGACTGACTCTGTGACCTCAGGAGCTTTGTATTGGTGCAGTTTCTTTGTCCATAACCTGGGCACAGTGGGGGAACCCTTGCGCATAGTCATGGGCATTTCATGAGCTAGTCCTTGAAAAAGAAGTTCTGTAATAAATGCCTGGTATTAGTTGTTTCATTCTTTGTTGTGTGCACCAAATAGAGAAGCTTAGTCTCATCAGAGCGAGCATATACAAAACAAGAAGAAAGCAATCAGATGATGCCAGTTATAAAGATAGTATTAGTGCACAAGAGTAAGTGAGCCTAACCTGCTTGCAGCTGGATTGGATGTGGGAACATAGGAGATGGCCCATTGGGATAGAGTCAGCTGGATGGGTTCCTTTTAGGAGAAACGTCTGTCTAGTGACGGATGGATGAAGTTCTTGGCTCTGACTTTCATCAGCACAGACTCTAGAAGGTGGTGGGTTAAGATTTTTCCATTCCACTGGACATGCAGTATTGCGCACGTGGGTGAACACAGTAGCATGAGAGGCAAAGCTGTTTGCAGCTCTTAGTTCTAGTGAGCATCAGCAGTACGGAACCAAGTGCAGGTTCCAGAGAGTCAGCCAGTGAGGAGAGTTCAGGGTGATGCATTTGAGTGGCCACATCCTAGGTTAGGGACTGATGCATGGGGGTTTGTTTGGAGAAGGTTTGCAATAGCCAGCACTGGGTTCAGCGACGTGAGGTGTTTAAGGCAAACAGCAGTCTATGCCTGGGATGATAAATGGGAGTGGTGTGGAATCGAGGACGTGTAACAGATTCAGAGAAGGCGCAACAGAGCCTGATACAAGAGCCACTGACAGGGGCAAGTTCAAGATGACAGGGAATCTTAATAAAACTAAGTGAGGCAAGAGGTAGAAAACAAACCCTGGGGGTACTTAAAGGAATGAAAATAAAATGGGTTTTTGATTAACTGTGTTCGTCAAGTGCACATGATGGGTAGATGTCTAAAAGTGAGAGGCTGATGTAGAAGGGCACCTGGCATCCCATCCTCCCTGGTGCCACTCTTCACTCTTGGCAGCCATAGTCCTGAAGCACTTTATCCATGTAACTCAATCTTCACTACAACCCTGGGTAGCAGAACTGAAATACAGGAAGACCATATGGCTTGTCGTAGGTCCCACAAGCTGTAAGCTGGCTGTGAGAGTCACACTCCTAAGCAACATACTTCACCCTATCAGCACTTGAGCACATTGTCTTGTGTGCTTTGTTGTGTGCACATAAGACTTGAACTTCCTAACTAGGACTTGAACTACAAGTTCTCTTGTAGTAGAGACAGTTATAGAGAACTGCTGGGAGAGGTGAGACAGTGTTTTCCCAGGTATTCAAGACTGCCTCAAACCCATGGTGACCCTCCTGCCTCCGACTCCTAAGTGCTATGATTATAAGTGTGCACTGCCACACTGGCTGAGAACTTTTTATGGTATCTGAAGTTTTTCAAATACTTTAGAGCTGGCATATCTGAAATAGGCTGTACAGTCATTCACAATCAGCTGATAGCACCTTCTGGAAAGTAGTCTTTCAGTGTCTAACATTTTTAAAATGTTTGGACCTTAGACTTCATAATCTTACTGCTGATCTGTTTTTCCCCACAGGAAATAGTCCAAATGGAAAACAGAAGTGTGCCAGAAATTTAATTTTAGTATCTATTGATAAAGAGTTAGAAACCACCTCAGTGACCACCAGTAGGGGAATAGTTTTGTTGTTTGTTTTTGTATTTTAGGGAAGAGTCTACAGGGTGTTCAGGGTCTCACTACTAGGTTGGACTCGTAGTGATCTGCCTGTTTACAGCCTCCCAAGAGCTGGGATTATAGACTCCCATGCCACTATGCCCAGTCTCAATTGCTGTTTCAGCATGCCTTGGGACAGGGTCAGCATGGCAGGCCCAGGATTGAACTCCTGGCCCAGTGGGGAATTTAATTATAGCACATTAATACCTTTGGTGTATAAAATGTTTTGAACTTGTGCTTATTTTTTGTTTGTTTGTTTGTTTGTTTATTTATTTTTGTCTTTTTGAGACAGGGTCTCGCTATGCAGTTGAGGTTGGCCTTGAGCTCACTTTTGTAGCCCAGGCTGGTCTCGAACTTGCACCGATCCTCCTGCCTCAGCCTCCCAAGTGCTGGGATTACAGGCGTGAGCCACCACGCCCGGCTTTTTGTTTATTTTTGATTTTTAGAAATGGTCTTACTGTGTAATTCAAGCTGAACTAAATGTAAAGCTCAGCCTGGTCTTGAACTGTGGGCAACCCTGCTGCCTCAGCCTCCTGAGTGCAGAGATTACAGGCATGAATCACCATGGCTGGTAATAAACAAAATCTTTCAAAAGGAGATATCACAATATCAACATAATGAACCAGTTATTATAAAATGTTAAGGAAACTGGCAGCAGGCTAGAGGTAATGGCATGTGCTGATCAGCAGTAAAGCGGGTGAGCCTGGGAGCAGATGCCAGAAGAAAGTAGCAAAGCTGACACCTCACTTGGAACCCACGAGCAGTGAATGGCCAACTTGTAACTAAAAGCCACCTGTTCCTCCCTAGTCCAGTGTACCATGTTAAGGAGATGCGTGCTTCTGTTACAAACTCTGAAGCTCAGTTTCGTTACCTAGTAAAGCATACAGTACAGACAGCATTGTGAGTGGCAACCTTGATTTTTAAAATACCTTGACCCTGATGATAAACATTAAAATTTTCCAGTTCACATGCTGCCCGAAAGCCACAATTAAAAAAAAAAAAAAGTTCAACTATGTGAACAGAGACACCATATCATTTGAAAAATGTGTCTCATACATTGACTATAATGGCGTGGTAGTATGGACCTGTCCCTGCTTGTCACAGGGTGGGCATAGTGTAGGAGCCTTTAGAACCAATCAGGGAAGAATGGACAGAAGCAGGCATGGAAAGTGACCCTAATGAATTGTACTGGACCTGGGCCCTGCTTTTAATAAAAGAGCAGTGGGGGGGATGGGAAGTGTGGAAGCTGTGAGGTCCCCGAGGTCACCGGCTGCGTCTGTGAGCGGAGAGTGGGAAGTAGGACTGAAAGTGGGGTGGGCAGGCTGACGTGGGACGTTAGTCTTCAGCGGTGCGTGGCAGCACACAAAAGGAAAAGCAGCAGGTACAGGTAACATGGGGTCATTCTTGGTTTCTGCTTTCTTCAGAAAATATCATTCAAAAGATCATTTTGTTTGCTTATCCATTCAGCGGACCAATTAGTAACACATTACAAATCATATTACTTCTCAGTTACTAAAAATAAACCTTTTTTTCCAGGATTACATTCCATCCCAGCAAGATATTCTGCTTGCCAGAAGACCAACCAAAGGCATTCATGAGTATAACTTTGAAATTAAAAATGTTCCTTTCAAGATGGTTGATGTAGGTGGTCAAAGATCAGAAAGGAAACGTTGGTTTGAGTGCTTCGACAGCGTGACATCAATACTTTTTCTCGTTTCCTCAAGTGAGTTTGACCAGGTGCTCATGGAGGATCGACTGACCAATCGCCTTACAGAATCTCTAAACATTTTTGAAACAATCGTCAATAACCGGGTTTTCAGCAATGTCTCGATAATTCTCTTCTTAAACAAGACAGACTTGCTTGAGGAGAAAGTACAACTTGTGAGTATCAAAGACTATTTCCTGGAATTTGAAGGAGATCCACACTGCTTAAGAGACGTCCAAAAATTCCTGGTGGAATGTTTCCGGAACAAACGCCGGGACCAGCAGCAGAAGCCCCTGTACCACCACTTCACCACCGCCATCAACACAGAGAACATCCGCCTTGTTTTCCGGGATGTGAAGGATACTATTCTTCATGACAACCTCAAGCAGCTCATGCTACAGTGATGGACAAAAGACTTGATATTTTGATATCTTTTTGTGTTTTCAGTTGTTTTGTTTGTTATGTTTTATTTTTAAAAATAGCAGTTTACAACAGGAATTAGAAAAGTCTTGATTTTTAGGTAATCTTAAACCTTCTGCGCCTTTGATTTGTGGCTTAAAGCTGCTGAGTAACATATCACCAGTACTGTTGGACACTGGACTTTGCTGTTTCACCATAGCTTCCATTGAAGTCCACATGGTAATTGGCTAACCGCAGACTGCATATGTGTCAGGCTTTTCATTCTTCCACTTGTCAGACTGAATTCTCCTTTGGTGCCAAGTATAGACAGCACCCTGAGTACCTGTAGGAACAAACTTAGTGATAGCTCTGAAGCAAGAGATCCTCGGCCCACTTTACTCAGAGCAGTGACACTGACTGCCCAGTTTTAGGGTGGCTGCTCTCAAAGGGCCATCAGAAAACAGTATAAGGAGTGGCAGTCACTGTACACAGCTGTAGCCTTTGCATGCTTGGAACAGCACACATACACAACAGCTGTTTTAATTTCGGTGGCTCTGAAGGTAGTGTTCTTAGTGTTTTAAAGTTTACATAAGGATTTCTGGTCTGATGTAAAAGTGTTGACAAATGGTACCAGTGAGCAAGCAGAAAGATGAGCAAATACTGTAGACAATGTTTTGGTCAAAAACAATGAATGCAACACAGTTTGCCTTTTTAGGGCTTGATTATCATGTAACTTATTGTGCCATAGCGAAACTTTCTGGCTACTGCGGCATATTAACTTCAGGCAGCTGGAAGAAGCAGTGTTCTGGGATGCCGTGCGTGCCCTTGCCGCTCTGCAGTCCTGCCTGGCTAGGTCGCTCTGTCCTGGAGCACAAACATTTTGCATTTTTGCCTCTTTCTGTTACTCCATGTCCAGTCCCAACAGCTGCAAACGGTGACATTTAAGGGGTTCACTGGTTGGTTTGAAGCTTGCCAAGGGCAGTGTTTTCACATCACACTATTTCAGGAGGTGTTGAGATTCTGTTCATTCTTGGTATGTCACTAAAAGATACAGTATGTACATGCTTATGTAATTACTGTTAGTGAGATGCCATCTTTGTGGAGGTACATTCTGAATGTCTTAAGAATGCTTCTAAGAGTTAGTAATCTTCTCAGTTCCTACCTGAAGGTGATCACATCTGACCTCTTCTCACTGCTTACCAAATTTAAACCATACCATGAAGTAGCTTTGTGAGCTCAGTAACTGTAATATGGTGAACTTGGCAGAGTGACTGGTTTACAGTACTGCAGATGCTGCCTATAAGTTCTGTGTGGTCTGAAATGGGGGTAGAGATACACATACACAAGTCTGGTGACAGTTCACAAAGTCTGACAGCTTCTCTGCTTCTGAAAATTGTAATTATGACTGTGAGATTTATTAGTTCCTGTATAGCTGAGTGTGTTCTCAGGTGTTTTATCAGACCTTGAAAGACTGGTTGGCACTGTGGCACACCGGTCTTTCCAGGTCAGTGGCTTTTATTTTGTCTTTGTGTCTGGTGTGAGAGCTGGGCCATTCAGGGCCAGCCAAGGCCTAGTCCTTGGTGTGCCTACCTTTTCTTGTACTTGAAGTTTCACTGTCAGATCCATATGAGTTCCAGTTGTGTTTCTGCCTTGATATACATGAGCTTCAGACACGTTGCCCAGCATTTGCCCAACATCGTAACCTTCATAGTTCTAAATCAAGTGCTTTTTGCCAAGAGAATACATTGTTTAAATTCACAGGGTTAGGATACTGCAGTGCTGTTGAATGCTGTATCAATATGTGAATGGTAGCATTGAGTCTGTCAAGTGGTTTGTGTAAATTGAGCAAATAACTGAATGGCCAGGACACTGAACTCTTGAAGGCTAAAGTCAGTTCCTGTGGCAAGTACCTGACAAAGCAGAAGTAGCTATGCTTCTCCATTTTGCCTAGTATGAAGAAATTTTATGCCAGCAACTAGATATGCTTTCATTTGGGTATTTGCAATTTTCTTCTGGTGCATGTAGTGTCTCAGAATCACCACGCCAGAGCTCAGTGGCATAAGCGCATGCCTGGCAAGCACAAGGTTGCAAGTTCAGTCCCTAGGGGCGGAGGAGAGAAACCTGTCAGAATCACCATGCTTTTAAAAGTAAAACATAGAACATGTTGTGAGGCAGTAAATTACTTGTATTTAAATTCCACACATTTGCTTAGACATTCAGAGCTGTAAGGCTCAAAGACTGTAGGCCCACATGTTTGTGTATAGTATATTTTTTAATTCATTTGAAGGAATTAATTCATTTGTATCACGGAAACCAGATCCTTTTTTAACTGAAATACCACTATGTGAAAGGGAAATGAAGTTCAATGATCAGAACTAAAAAAGGTGCTCCTAATTTTCACTGGCTTCCCCTCAGTCTCTAAAAAGTAACTGAGACTTAAAGTTCTCCGGTGGATTCAGTTTTCCAAATCTTTGATTATGGTTTGGAGCAAAATGTGCCTGGTTCTTACATGTTACTTTCTGTTCTTCCTACTGCCTTCTCAGTCTGAAGAAATATCACATCTTTGTTGACCTTGAAAAAATTTACAGTATACAGAGTTGCCTTATATATCAAAGACCAACAACTTAGACCTTAATTTTTATAGGGAGTTTTTATTTCAGATGTTTTTAAAGACTTCAGCAGTTTGAGGCATGCCTCTACCACTTAAATATTATTTTAGTAGCCTGTATTGCTGCTTTCTGCCAAATATTGTATTAAACTGGATCTTCATTTCAATATAGTTATGTGGGGAAGGAGCTCCACAGCTGTGGTGCAGCTGCAGCTGAGGCAAGGGAAGCTTGTTGTTGTTTTCTTTTAAGTTGTGTTGAATAATACTTCAGAGAAAGTCCTGTGGTTAATTTTATGAACACAGGCTGTTTGCAGGAGTCCTCGCTCAGTTGGTGGCAGTGGCTAATCTGAAGTAGAAGGCACAAGGACATCTTAATGCCAGAAATGATTAGAAGTACTGATTGACATGAAGCGAATCTTGTGGCCTGCAGTTAAGTCTTAACTTTTGGTGTATACCTAAATACTCGTACCTTCTGCTTTTGATAAGATGTATTTTTCAGCCTTAGTACACATGTCCAGTTATGCCTTATAAAAGAATGAAGTTACCAAATTATGCTGTTACGTTCTGAAACTCCAGTCACTATTTGAGAAACCCTCAAATTGGTGCTTTCATTATTTAATGATATATGTAGACAAAACCACAAACAAGCCTTTTGAAAATAGGCTCCCCATTGCCATTTGTAGTTGTATTACTTTTATATATGTAATGAGGCTAAATAGCAGTGTTAACTCTTAATTTCTTGTTTGAATCCATGGAATCATGCCTGTAAAACCAAGTCAGACATTTGTAACAAACTCCCTAATAAATCTAGAGAAACCACTGTTACCCTTTCCTTTTAGTTTTATTTGAGGAATCAAGAACAAGCTTTGCACACACCCTTTTCATTTGGAAATCTTGACAACTGGTTACTTCGTTCCTTTTCCTGTCATTTCAGCGTATGAAATAATAGCAGCAGATACCTGTGTGTTGTGCTACTTGAGTTAAAGTACTGGGGGTTTTCCCCTCTTTCCTTTCCTTCCATTACGCTAGGATACCAGCTGGTTTTCAGTGTAGACTCTGTCCAGAGTCTAGTAACCACAAAGAGGGGAGAGATTACACGTGGGTGTATGTGTCTCAGTGTTCCAGATAAAGCAGGTGATAGAACACACACCTGTTACTTTATGGTACGAGGTTAGGGCTTAATAAATGTATCCTAAACCTGAACATTTTAACTCAAGTAGGTACTGGCCTTGGCTGGCAGGTGGTCATTAATATCTTTGGAAGCGCAGTGTTTGTGCCACCAGCATTATTATGCCTGTCATGAATGTAGAGTTAGTAGTTAAAGTAATATGTTCACCATTCAGGTATAACCACCTGATTTCAAATGCCAGAACATTTGTTTTTTGTTTTGTTTTGTTTTTTTAAGCATTAATGGTAGGGCAATCTTTTCTAAACTGATAATTGCAACCTATACAAATCTGCTGTTAATGATGGATTTGTTCAGATGGAGTCTGGGACTGATGCTGGCACACACTTCCTTCAGTGAATGTCAGTGGTAGTAATAAACTACTTGATATGGGATGTTAGTCTGTGTTTTAAAAACTTGTTTTATAATGTTCTTGCCGTATTAACTGGTGGTTTGTCCTCCATCTATGCCTGTTTGATGACACCAGAAATAGAAGAGAGAGGGAAAGGATTAGTCTTAAGTTTCCGTAACAATTCAACGAACTATGCCATTTACCCTGTCATTACCTCTTACTTGAAAAGCAGAGTCACAAAAAAAGCAGAGTTTTAGGTGGCTTTTCTCTATTCTTCTATGGTAAGAGCTCATTTCTTACAAAAAGCCTTATCCGAAAGTGTATTTTGTTACAACCTCTGACACACTATACCTAACAAAACATGATCTGTATTAGCTCTATAAAAGTACTTGTGGCTTAGGGGTTTTTATATATCTTTTTATAACCTTCCAAAAGCCGAGCACATTACATGATAACTGTTGTAAATTTTTTTTTTTTTTTTTTTTTTTTTTTTTTTTTTTTTTTTTTTTTTTTTTTTTTTTTTTTTTTTTTTTTTTTTTTTTTTTTTTTTTTTTTTTTTTTTTTTTTTGTCAGTGCTGTAGTTCAGGATTGGCAATAAGTTATTTCTAAGGGAGGTCTAGAATTGGAAAAGAGGTTTGATTTTATAAAATGAATTGATATTCTTTAACGCTTTTCGCTCCTGTAAACATTTGCCAAAGTTTTGCCTCTTAATATTTGCTTTGTAAAAATTACTGACATTTAATAAAAATTTATAAATGACTTGATATTATGATGTTATTTCAACTGTTTAACAAATACAAAAGAGATGAGTTTAAAGCCTGAGAGCAAAATTTCATGTAGTGATTGGAGACCCAGAAATTATTCCAGCAGTAGTATTTTACCTTACAATTAGTCTAAGGTTTTTTTTGTTTTGTTTCTTTTTAAACAATAGGAGATAGGGCCCTCTTCCAAGATAGTTCTCAAGCAGGTGATATGTTCTGACACAGGAAGAGGAAAAGGGAACCACTCAGTTTTCTGTTCCTCTTACAGTTGCTGAAACTGCTTAGGGTATATCTGGACTCCTAGGTTCTCCAGTTCTCTGGTTCTACTGTTTCTGTGGTAACTTAATGTCTTAAAAATTAACTAAGGTGTTACCACTTTTTCTTCCGGGAAATTATATTTTAGAGTAAGATTGATAGCACACATCACAGAGTAGTCAGGATTCTCCTAATGTAGTGCACACCCACGTTACAGCTTCCACAGCGTTTCACATTCTTAGGTACACTGATCGCTCATAAGCTAGTACTGTAGTGTCGTTAACATCTATTCAGATTTCCTTTTTCGTGGTCTGCTGTCACAGAGCTTATCCAGGGTCCCACGCTACATTAAGTTACCATGTCACCTGCTGCTCCTCACAACCATCACAGATTCTCAGGCTTGCCTTGTAAAATTTTGATCACCGTAACAGGGATATGATTCAGCAGGGATTTATACATGTTTCTCTGTTGGACTTAGTGATTGGATGGATGGTTTTCCCATGACTTCACAGGGTTATAGGTTTTTTTTGTCTTTTTGAGACAGGGTCTCGCTATGCAGTTGAGGCTGGTCCTGCGCTCACCTTTGTAGCCCAGGCTGGTCTCGAACTCGCACCAATCCTCCTGCCTCAGCCTCCCGAGTGCTGGGATTACAGGCGTGGTTAGGTTTTTGATATTAGAGAAACTCCTCTTTGAGTTATGCCACGTGGGTGTTCTTTTATAACGTCAGCCAGGAGAGCTTAAGTAATTTTTGGCATGGTTTGGCATTTATTTAACAGGCACTTTTGAAAGTGCTTTACTTCTCTACCTGCAAACATTGTGGGCTTCCCTCCACATTCTGTAACTGGAGTTGCATGGTGGGAATAATACTCAGGACCCTGCGTCTTCAGCCACTCCAAGTTCTAGGGAGTTTTTCCGTTTTGTTGGTGCAGCATGTGGTCACGGGCATTGAACCGAGCTCCCTGTGGTTGCCTTGACTTGCCTAAGCAGGCTCCTTAGACCACTGAACCATCTATCTCACTGGCCCCAAATTCTTTTGGTTTAGTGACTTGTTATTTTTTGTTTCAGAACCTTTTTTTGTTTATTCACTCATTTTTTTTATGGCCGGCTCAGCCCGCCACAAGGTCAGGGCTGGCGCAGCATGTGGTGCCGGGGATCGAACCGCGGTCCCTGAAGCCGCCCAAGCTTTCCCAAACAGGCGCTTTAGACCACTGAGCCATCCCGCCGGGCCCGTGACTTGTTATTTTTTGAACTGCAGTCTGCCTATGTATTTGGGGCTAGCCCTGAATTCACGGTGATCCATCTTCAGGTGCTGGTATTATAGGCATGTGCCACCATACCCAGCTTTCTTGGTATGTCTTTCTTGCCTTTTTTTTTTTTTTTTTTTTTTTTTTTTTTTTTTTTTTTTTTT
>PVJA010048456.1:0-14208 GCA_004027025.1 Myocastor coypus
TTGGTCCTTGAGGTTACCCGAACTTGCTAAGCAGGTGCTTTAGACTTATAAGCCAGTGGTTCTCAACCTTTCTAATGCCGTGACCCCCACAATACAGTTGGTGACCCCAAACAAAAGAATAATTTTGGTGGCTACTTCAAAACTATAATTTTGCTACAGTTCTGATTTCCGATGGCTTTAGGTGACCCCTGTGTTTCGGTCGTTCGACCCCCACTGGCGTTGCAACCCACAGCTTGAGAACTGCTGTGCCATCTCGCCAACCCTAGCTCCTCATTATCAGGTGAGCCTCTTGCAGCTTTGAAGTAGAGAAGAGCGCTTACAAAGGTGGTTGTCCAGAGTACTGCAGACAGGCACCATGCTATTCGGCATGATGTTCACCGTGGAGTTGATTTTTATTCCTTCTCTTATAGTAGATGGAAAGTGTCTCGTAAACCTCGCTTAGTGTTACCTCATTGGAAAAAGAATAGATTTTTTCTTTCTTTCTTTCTTTTGAGACAGGGTGTCTCTACACAGTTTATGCTGGCCTTGAGCTTAATGTGTATCACTGGCGAGCCTGGGAACTCATAATGATCTTCTTGCCTCAGCCTCTGGTGTGCTACAATTACAGGCAAGGAATGGATTTTGCATATGTGATTAAGTTAAGCATTTTGAGATGGAGAAAACTTCCTGAATATCAGTAGGAGCTTTAAATGCATTATGCGTTTTGTTTTGTTTTGGTTTGGTTTGGTTTGCTTTGCTTTGCTATGGTTGGTTTCACTTAATTTTCTGAGTCAGGGTCTCATTATGCAGTTTAGGCTAGTCTTGAACTCACTGTGTAACCCAGGTTAGCCTCAAACTTTCAGGAGTCTACCTGTATTAGCTTCCCTAGTGCTAGTATTACAGGAGTACACTACCTGGCATCTGGCATCTACTTTCTTGTTTATCTATATGTACTCTCTCTATTTCTTTTCTCTTTTAAGAATACATAGGGCCAGCCAGATAGCTTAGTGGACTAAAGTGCCTGCTTAGGCAGAGCGCAGCAGCCAGCGTTCAATCCCTGGTGTGCTACAATTACAGGCAAGGAATGGATTTTGCATATGTGATTAAGTTAAGTATTTTGAGATGGAGAAAACCCTGGTGTGCCATGCTGGCCCCACCTTTGGGGTGCCCTGAGATGGAGATGGAGATGGGTACTGGGCGTGGTGGCCCGTGCCTACAATCCCAGCACTTGGGAGGCTGAAAACAGGAGAATCACTACAAGTCTGATCTACCTAATGGGATACTATAGACCCTGTAGAACCAGTACTAAATGCATTTTTTAAACATTCGTGCAGCAACAAAGTCTTACCCAACTTGAAGAATACCTGAATACCATCAGGAGTGAACTCAGTGACTTTTTTTTTTTAATGTTATGACCAGCTCAGCCTGCCCTGGGGTGGGGCTGGTGCAGCATGTGGTGCCCAGGGTGGTCCCTGTGATTGCCTAAGCTTGCCTAAGCAGGCGCTTTAGACCACTCAGCTATCTTGCCAGCTCCAGTGTTTTGCATATATTAGGAAAGTGCCCTCTTACCAAGCTACAGCACAGACCATTCTATTTCATGTTGTTTGAGCTTCCTAATATTAAACACCAAAACAAGACTTCTAAAAATTGTTGTATATAAAAAATTGTATAATTAGAATGCTTATAATTAGTCAACTAATCCTTTGGAAGAAAAAATTCTTTAGTAACTGTACCTATCATCTCACAACTTCTATTTTATTTTGTGTTGTTATTTTATGTTTTCTTCCCCTTCTCTTTCCCTTATATATAAGAGCATCTCTTACATATTACCTACCTTTTATGTCACTCTTTAATTTATTTATACTTCAAGTTTTTCATATAAAAGAAACCAGTGTGGCTGGGTGTGGTGGCGCATGCCTGTAATCCCAGCATTTGGGAGGCTGAGGCAGGAGGATCACTGCAAGTTCAAGACCAGCCTGGGCTACAAAGGTGAGCTCAAGGTCAGTCTGACCCTGTCTCAAAAAGCCAAAAGAAAGAAAGAAAGAAAGAAAGAAAGAAAGAAAGAAAGAAAGAAAGAAAGAAAGAAAGAAAGGAAGGAAGAAAAGAAAAGAAAAGAAAAGAAACAAAGAAAGTGCAATATTTAACAGTTACTTTTCTCTCATTACTGGGACAAAATATCTGACACCCAAAATTGAGGAAACAAATGTTTATTCAGTTCACCATTTGTGGAGGTTTCAGACAAGGCAAAGTGGCACATGGCAGAGGGTAACAGTTCATGGTGGTGGAAAAAAACAAAGAGCAAAAGGAGATGTTGTAGCTATGGCTGCTAGCAAGCCTCCTTCCCCTCCTTATGCTGTAATGCAGATTACCCACCCAAGGGCAACTGTAATACTCACACCCATAGTCCCAGCATTGGCTTATGCATTAATCACAAACTCTATAAGCTGCCCATGACCCTATGAGGCTTTGATGAGGTGGGCACCTAGACACAAACCATAACACACAGGTATGCATACATGACTATAATACAATGCCTTTAATTTTTCTGAGATGACACCTATAAGGGGAATAGTTGGGTAGAATGTAATTGCTAGTTTGAGTTTGTGAGGAATCTCCATATTGACTTCCATAGTGATTTTACTAGTTGACACAGGGTCTCACTGTATACCTCAGGCTGGCCTTCAACTTAAGGAAATCATCATGCCTCAGCCTCCTGAGTGCTGAGATTACAGGTGCCACTATACCTGAATTTTTAACATTTTTGTCTTCTTTTTTTTTCAGAACTGGGAGTCAAACTTAGGACCTTGCACTTGCCAGGAAGGCACTTGTGCTCCTGAGCTATCTCCACAGCCCCAACATTTTTATCTTTAATCCATTATTTTATTTATATATTTATTTATTATTGTTTTAAGACAAGACCTCTGTAATTTGGGCTGGCTTTGAACTTACTTAGTAACCCAGGCTGGCCTTGAACTCAAAAGTGATCCTCCTGCTTTGTCTTTCTGAGTGGTGGGATTATAGGTATATGCTATCACATCTGGCTTGATTTTAGTTTAGTATATGGTGAGAGATATGGGTCTAGAATGAATCTTCTGCATATGGAGATCCAGTATTCCCAACACCATTTGCTAAAGAGGCTATGTCTACTTCAATACATTTTTGGTTCTTTTCCCAAAGAATAAATGAGTGAATGTATGTACATTGTGTCTATATCTTCTATTCTGTTCCATTGGCTCACATCTTTTTTTTTTTTTTTTTTTTTTTTTTTTTTTTTTTTTTTTTTTTTTTTTTTTTTTTTTTTTTTTTTTTTTTTTTTTTTTTTTTTTTTTTTTTTTTTTTTTTTTTTTTTTTTTTTTTTTTTTTTTTTTTTTTTTTTTTTTTTTTTTTTTTTTTTTTTTTTTTTTTTTTTTTTGGTGTGACCGAGATTTGAACTCACAATCTTGCACTTGCCAGGTAGGCACTTGTGCCACGGAGCTATCTCCCTGGTCCCACACGTCTGTCTTTATGCCAATACCATACTATTTTCTTTTTTTCTTAAAGATTTTTTAAAACTTTATTTATTTATTTATTTATTATGTATTTGAAACAGGGTCTCACTGCATAGCTCAGATTCATAGTGATCCTGCTGTTTCCACCTCCCCAGCATAGGGATTGCAAGCATGCACCACCATGCCCCTGGTCTTGGTGGCTGGCTCTGCAAGTCCACGTTGGGGCCAGAACAACGTATGGTACCTGGGATCACCTGGATCTAACCAGGGTACTTGAGCTGAGCTATTTCTGCGACCCATTCTAAAATATAGACAGCTAAGCTAGGTACAAATATTATAGACAGTCAGACAGGTCTGTAGAAGTCAATGCAGAAGATAACTGTGGCTCAGGGCATATTCACTCAGACCAGGCTTCAAGAAAAAGAACTACTAGCCCATATACTTCCCTTAGTGATGAAGAACAGTGATTGGTAACTCTGAGTAGGCCTCAGTCACCTTGGGGTGGAGAACTGAACCTTCTTGGCCCATCCCTTTCAGGAAAGTGCTTGTCCTCCACACGTGCACTTGCTGCATGATTTGCTTCTCAATTTGATCCCCAATTAATCAATAGCACCCAACAACTTCTTGTAACCTTATTGGCTCACCATTGTCTTGTTCTCTTTCATACTCACCTTGTGACTTCCCACTGGACCAATTCCATCTAAGCAATTATACTTGCAATTTTATTGATTGATTATAGTTCTGTACCACCTTAAGCCTTCCTCTCCTCATAGCTTTACTCAATAAAAATGCTTCAGAAGTAGGTTGGAAGGCAGGGGATCAAGTAGACTAGGGCACTTAATACCAGTGCTTTCTAGTTTTCTTTTATCTTTTTGAGACAGAGTCTCCCTATGTAATGCAATTCAGGCTGGACTTGAGCTCACTTTTATTGCCCAGGCTGGTCTCAAATTCACAATGATCCTTCTGCTTCAGCCTCCCAAGTGCTGAGATTATAGGTGCGCACCACCATGCCCAGCAATGCCAGTACTTTCTGACCCCAGCGCCCTCAGGAAGCCACATATGACTGGCTGACTTCTCACGTTAAAGAGCAGGGTTCCCTGTCCTTTTCAGCAAGCGCTTAGGCAGCTAACTTAGAAATAGGATAATCAGACAGGGCTGGGCCCTTGAGAGAGTCAGTGCAGGAGATAAGAATGCTTCAGGACTAAGGCTGGAGGCCATTCGAAGATTAAAAGTTCAAATGGTTGTGGCAAAGTGTGGGGACACATGCCTGTAATCCTAGCTCTGGGGAGGCTGAAAAGAAGAGGATCACTAAGTGTCTGAAGTGTGCAGTGAGATATCCTAAAAAAAAAAAAAAAAGGGAAAAGGCCCCAGTGGCTAGTTTTACATACTTCCTTATGGGATGAATGGAGGTTTGGAATTATTTCTCTCATCCTTTTGTGATTTGCCATTATCTCATTGGAGCGGGTCATTTTCTCCTTCCTTCTATGGTGAAGATTGCTGAGATCAGTGACAAGATTGAGATGATAGATTAAGGACAAGGTTAATGATATCACTCATGTACTCTGGTGACCATTACATAACTGTACTTGCAGTCTTATTGGCTGATCCTATCTTTGACCCTCTGTACCTGCCTCATGGCTTTGATCTATAAGTCTTCCCTTGCAAGGTGTGTTCACAGGTAACCCACTGGGGATCCCACCTAGATCTCAGGAGCTATGCTTATTTCTTGTTACCCTATTCCTACTCTCTACTGCTTTTCTCCAATACATTTTCTCACTCAACCTCTGTTGTTCCTTACAATTCTTTATTTTTTTTTTAACTTTGGGCAATATAAATTTAGTCCATTTAACATCTAGCCTTTGCCCTACATCATGAGGAGGGTGCTATGTCTAGCCTACACTGTGCAACAGTCTCTCCTGGCTGTCTTACGCCCAGCAACTGGAAGTGCAATAACAGAAACCCTGAAATATAGTTGTGCGGCTCAGTCTTTAAAAAAATAACTCCTCCCCAAGCACAAGCCTTGTTTATTTACTTCTCTTGCTTTCAGCTGCAAACAGGTCTGCCTTCTACTTGGAAATGGTCCTCTCTCGCCCATGAATGGACTATCCTTTTGGAGTTTCCCATTGGAATAGCTCCCCAAGGGCAGGGTGTCTCTCCCACTAAGACTGAGACTGAAACTAAGACTAGAGGTTATCAAATTCCACAGATTTCCTCCTCCTCAAATATAGAAAAGGTCCTAGTTTCCAACTGTATTGTGCCTCATTACTTTGAGCACCTATGCTCTGCTATTTGTTTATTTATTTTGTTATTTTTTAATGTATTTGGTTGTTGTGGGGTCTCACTACACAGCTTGGACTCGTGATTATCCTCCCCTGCTTTTAGCCTCCCCAGTGTTGGGATTACAGCCATGCATCAGCAGTCCCAGACTCTGGTTGGCTCATCTCACCCTTAGTGCAGGGTTGGTGCAGCATGCAGTGCCAGGGATCAAACACACTTGCCTAAGCAGGCACTTAGTCCACTGAGCTATCTCATTGGCTCTGCACTCTGCTCTTTAATGTGTTTTATATCTTCTGATTAGTTTTTTCTAAATGCCTTCAAAAAAAATAAGGTAATAAAGTTGGGCTTGGTAGCACGGGCCTATAATCCCAGCACTTGGAAAACTGAAGCAGGAGGAACTGCATGAGTTCATGGGCAGCCTGGACTGTACAGGACCCTGTCTCAAAAAAATAAATAAATAAATAAATAAAAATAAATAATAAATAATAAATAATAAATAAGGTAGAAAGAAATAATAGCCTTTTCCCAAATGGTTCTTGATTATTCTTTTTTAAAAAATATTAATATAGTGGGTGCTACTCTAGATTCCTTCTCCTCCTCCTCCTCCTCCTCTTCCTCCTCCTCCTCCTCCTCCTCCTCTTCCTCCTCCCCCTCCTCCTCCTCTTCCTCCTCCTCCTCCTCCTCCTCCTTCTTCTTTTATGTTCAGGTTCTCACTATGCAGCTCAGACATGCAGTGATCCTCACAATTTCTGCCTACCTAGTGCTGGGATTACAGGCATGCACCACAATGGCTGCACTTCTTCCTCAGCTCTAACCTAGGTGTAAAAAGAGTTAGTTTCAGAGTAAAACTGCATGCTGATTTTGTAGTTCACAATAGCTGTGGGTTTTTCCCAGGGCTAGCACTGACAGTGCACTTCACAGTTTCTCTGACCTGTGGAGCTGCCAACTCTTTGCACACTTACTTTGTATTAGTGGAGACATTTTCCTACCTGTTGAAAGAGTCTGTAGAACCAGAAATTCAGCTTTCCCTAGATTTCACAGAACTATTTTATTCAAAGCCATCTCTAAGGGGCTGGGGAGATAGCTCAGGAGCACAAGTACCTACCTGGCAAGTGCAAGATCCTGAGTTCGATCCCAAGTTCCAGAAGGAAAAAAAAAAAAAAAAAAAAGCCATTTCTCTTCTAAGCTACTCCTTACTCACTGAGGCAGTGGCTTAAAGACCAACCTGGATAACTGAGAAATGAGTCTGGTGGGATGTACATGCTCAGACTTCCTCAGGGGTTGGTTGAGGCTCTGTTGGGATTTCATCAGAATTCTACTACTCTCTCTGCTGAATCCTCCCTCTTCCTTGCACAAGTATTGTTCATAATTAGTGGCCCATTATGTTACCATAGACAGCTAAACTACTTATAAATCTTGTACTCAGACTGGGATAGGCCCCGGAAAGTTAATGCAGAAAACGGTTGTGGTTGGAGGTACATTCACTGAAGGCAGATTTCATGAAAAGAGGAGGAATGATGCTCACAGACTTCTCCTAGGGCTCAGTGGCAGTAGTTGATACTCTAAGTAGGCATCAATCACCATAGGGTGCAGAGCCAAAAGCTCCTCATCCCACCCCTTCCAGGAAAGTCTTTATCCCCCATGTACACTTGCTATGTGACTTACTTCCCTATTTAATCACTCAGCAACTGTCTTAGTTACTTTTTACTCGTTGCTGGGACAAATAACCAGACACTCAAGATGAAGGAAGGAAAGGTTTATTTAGCTCACAGTTTGTGTGGGTTTCAGTCCATATTCAGCTGGCCCAAGGCTGAGTGGAACAGAGCAGAGAGCATCCAGTTCATGGCGGTGGAATAGCAACAAAATGGTGGCAGAGGCAGCCAACCAAACAGGGCAGCAGAGAGCAACAGCTCCAGTCTGTCTCTCTTTATATTATATTCAGGGTCTCTGCCTCAGCCTCTACTTTAGGCTACACCCATAATCCCAGAAGTACTTCAACCCATAATCCCATCAGTACTAAAACCCATAATCCCAGGGATCATGGATCAAGTCTCAAACTCTAGAAGTCCCTGCCCAGTGACTACATGAGGCTTTTGGGGGACAACTAGCCATAAACCATAACAGCAACTATACTTCTTGCAATCTTATTGGTTGATTATAGGTTTGTCCCACCTCACATCCATCCTGTGATTTTTCAGTGCATCAATATTACCTAAGTGACTGTACTTTTAATATTACGGATTGACTATAGTGTGTCCCCTCTTCAACCAGCATCATTTTGTGGCTCTGCTCAATAAAACCCCCTTGAGTAGCAGAGTTGGTGGACAACCTTAAATTTCTCTTAGACCAGTTTCTATGAATAAACTCTTCCTACTCTTGTTGTTATCAAGAACCAAACTCAGGACTTCGCACTTGCCAGAAAGACACTGTGCCACGGAACTATATTCCTGGCAATTTTACCTAATCCTAACCTTCACTGTTCCTAGAATTCATTCCTCAATTTTAGAGAACACAGACTTGTCATTTCAAATATCTAGAAGGTGGGAAGTTCTATAATTTCCCTTCCATTATTTGGATTATCTGGCAGTTGTGCAGCAGACACCTTATATCGATGTCACACTGTCTCAATATCTGCTTTAGTGAACTCAGTCTGTCTTTGAGTCCTTTATGAGTGTCAAGCCCACCTAACAAAAACCCTACACTTTCGCAGATGTTGAATATTTTTCTCTTCCTTGTTCTAATTTCTCCACTGAGACTGTACATTTCTGTTCAGTTGAAATAAGAAACCAGTCCTTAGAACTATCCAGTTTGCTCTACAAAGATGCAAGCCTTCTCTGAACCACATATGTTGACGAAAACTTCTACACATTGCAATTTGTTTTGGTGTTTCTAAATTCAATGTTTCTGATTGCAATTGTTCAGTAAATATTTGTTGAGCACATCTCTGCAACAGGCACTAATATACTGTTCTAGGAACATGAAATATATGCTTTGATTACACACTGCAAACTGTGGAAGAGAACATACCTTAGGTTAATTTTCACATGTGACTCCTGAGCAACGCAAAATGAGTCTTTTATGCAAATGAAAAACAAATAGAGTGGTGGGGTCTGTGGAAACGTGGAAAGAGCATGCCATACCCAGCAGGATTGGCTCACTACTTTAACCTATGTCCAAATTTTGTGGATTAGCTAGAACAACTAACGAGGCATTAAGTGCCTCCTTGTCCGATGTGATATGAATTTCTGAATATAACTTCTGATGTTTCCCCTCTCGTTTGAAATAAGCTTATCAAGCCTTTAGATTGGAACTAAGTGCACAAATCAATTAACTCTTTCTCTTAGATAAGACAATATGTCCGCTTCTCTGGCCTTCTTTCCCTCCCTTTTCTCTCTCCCCCACCCAACTTGCTCTGCCACTTTTCTATGTTATTGAGCAGTTGGAGGTCAATGTTGAAATTATAAGGCTATTATAGATTTGTCCGAGTATCAGATGTTTTAACCGAGTGTTGCTTAATAATTATCCTAGGGCACTAAACATTATCCTAATGATCTAAAGTAGTTATTAAACCTTACCACTTAAAATTATTAAATTGCGACATCTGTGTCTTCAGGAAGTATTTCTAGTGCATATAATATTTGCAGAACATTTACAACTGCTTTTAGTTCTATCTCACACCCTGGGATAGGTTTATAGTTTTTTTCCTTATTTAACGGCTGAAAACACTAGGCGTGGAGTCCTGAAGGTGACTTGAATCCTTTGTGTGAGAAGGTATTAGACCTAGGCCAGTTTCCTGGATGGCAGGCTACTACTTATCCTTCTGCGCTGCCGTGTTCTCTCCACCTCTTGTTTGCTTTATTAGCTAATTACTAGGTTGCATATTCAACCCAGGTTTCAACTATTTTAAGGGCTATTTACCAGCTAAAATCAATACCCTTTCGATTAGCCACCTGGTGTGGCTTTTGGTAACTAAGCATTATTTGGGCTTCACTGCATTTACTCCATTGAAGAGATGGGAAAGTGCTTTGTTTTGATTTTTTACACTTAGTGGCTACTGCTCTTAGCGATAGGGGATAAGGGGCAGTGAAGACTGACTTTACCTTGGCAGAGCCTGGGAGCAAACATGGCATTTCCTGCATAAGAAGAAGAAAGGCAAAAGGGAATGGAAAGGCAAAATAATTTTATGATTTTTAAGATTCTTTCTCATTTAGATAAACTCTTTGCATATATGTCTAGAGGGCTATGTATTAGCCCTCCAAATATAAAGATGAATAGAAGTGCATTCTTCAATTTAGACCAACTACTAAGCACAACACAGAAGCAGTAATTAGCATACAAGAGCAAAAGTAGATGTGGAACAAGGTTTTGAGAGATAGCATGGCAAAAGAAAGGCTTCATTGCTTCTAGAAAAAAAAAATACCATAAAGCCCTTGGTTGGTGGAGGTAATGGTGGTAAAACGAGTGGAAAGAATCTTTTAATCAAAGAACTTTGTTACAGATATAATGTTTATTTTGAATACATGAAGATATACAGAGAAAATTTTCTATAGCTCTACAGCCTTCTTTGAATACTATATTTATAGTAATATGCACAACTTTTAAAAATAATACAAACAAAAATATGTGAAGACATGAATCAGCATCAGATTGTTCTAAACCAAGTATTTACATGAAAACTTTGAACAATTTCCTTAATTTCTCTGGCATTAGTTTCTTCATCTACAATACCTGTGTAATGATATCTGTCTCACTGGGTTGTTGCAAAGACAAATGAAAAAAGTTTAGGGTTTTTTTTTTTTTTTTTTACTTCTTTGGTACCAGGGATTGAACTCAGGACCTTGTGCTTGCCAAGCAGGCATTTATGTCACTGAGCTATCTCCCCAGACCAAGAAGTTTACTTCTTATAACAATCGCTGGGTCATATAAAGCACTCAACATATTTATCCATCTAACAAACATTTGTTAAAATCTCTTTATTCTAAGCACTTAGGCCACAGCAGTGAACTACACATGCTATAGTTGAATATGACTCATTCACAATTCTTGGGACCAGAAACATGTCAGATTTTGCACTTTTTTCCAATTTTGAAATATTTTCATATATGCAATAAGCTGTCTTGGGAATAGGACTCAAGTTTATGCATAAAATTCATTGTTTCACTCCCCTGGGGCGGGGAACTCCTGAAGGCTAGGTTTATAACTATTTTCTGCATCATGTTGGTGATCAAAATGTTTCAAATTTTGGAGCATTTCAGACTTTTGTATTAAGAATTCTAGAAGTGAATTTGTTTTTAACATGGTCTTTGATTTTGAGACAGGATCTCACTATGGAGTTTATTTATTTATTTATTTATTTATTTATTTAGTCTTTTTGAGGCAGAGTCTCGCTATGCAGTTGAGGCTGGCCTTGAGCTCACTTTTGTAGCCCAGGCTGGTCTCAAACTTGCACTGATCCTCCTGCCTCAGCCTCCCAAGAGTGCTGGGATTACAGGCGTGCGCCACCATGCCTGGCTCACTATGGAGTTTAAACTGGCCTTGAAATCACTATGTAGTCCAGCTGACCTCAAACTCGAAGCCATCTTCCCTCGGCCTCTGGAGTGCTGGGATACCAGATGTGCACCACTATCAGTTGCTTCATCTTTTTATTCATTTATTTATTTTTGTGGGACTGGAGTTTGAACTTCAAACTCACTATCTTGCACTTGCCAGGCAGGCACTTGTGCCACGGAGCTATCTCTCCAGCCCGGCTTAATCATTATTTTTTAAAGTGCTTTGTTGAAAAAAGTTCACATCAAATTACCCATTTAAAGTACACAATTACATGATTCTTTTTTTTTTTTTTTTTGCAGGGCCAGGGATTGAACTCATGTCCTTGTGTTTGCCAGGCAAGTGCATGTTCTTCTACCCAGCCCCAATTACATGATTCTTAATATATTACATAATTTATTTTATGCAACACAGTATAACATCAAAGTTGATATTTTCATCATTTTCAAGTATAAAATTTAGTGGCACTAATTATGTTCAATATTAATCAATATCCTATAATTAATCACTTTTTCCTATTTTTACTATCTCAAATAGAAACTGTCCTTGCCCCAGCTTCTTGTAACCTCTAGTGTACTTTCTGTCATAATGAATTAATCTATTCTTGGCATTTTATAAAACTAGGTGATAAATATTTGTCTCCATAAAAGGAAGTTGTGTCCCAGTGCTCTAAGAGTCTGAGGTAGAAGAATCACAAGTTTGAGCTCAGTGACTTAGCAAGACTGTGTCTTAAAATAAAAAGTTTAAAATGTAGGGCCAGCAAGACAGCTCAGTACACTAAATGCCTGCTTAGGCCAGCACAGGGACCAGGGTTTGATCCCTGACACCACATGCCACCCCGGCCCCACCCCTGGGTGTGCTGAGGTGGCCAACAAGATTGGGCATGGTGGCACACATCTGTATCCCAGCACTGAGGAGGCTGAAATAAGAGGATCGCTCAGTCAGAGCTGCGTAGTGAGACCCTGTGCTAAACTGTACCAAATACAATTTTTTTTTTTTAAAAAAGAAAGAAAATGTAGGTCCTTGGTTCAGCCTCCAGCACCATGAACAAGAGCAAGAAGGAAGAAGCTGTATCCCCGGCTGGGGAGGGATGGAGGATGGCTCTGCAGAGTGAAGACTTAAAGCCAAGCTCATGGTAAGACATCTGAAGTTCATTACCAGGACTGTGATGGTACAAGGTGGGAATGTGGAAGGTGCATGCAGAACACGAAACAGCCAGCAGCACTTACAGTCCCAGCTGAGGCAGGAGGATTGCTAGGAGTTTGAGGCCAGCCTGAAGTACATAGCAAGATCCTAACTTAAAACGCCAAAAGAGAGAGAAAAATTTTCAGGACAGGGACTTTTAAATTTCGTATGTAATGGTTAGATGTGTTGCTCAGTGATGCGACACTTGCCTGGCATGTATGAAGCCTGAGTATTGCCAAAAAACAAACAAGAAAAATAGAGAAGGAGACAGAGAGAGAGAGAGAGAGAGAGACAGAGACAGAGACAGAGACAGAGACAGAGACAGAGACAGAGAGACAGAGAGATACAGAGACAGAGAGAGAGGGAGAGAAACAGAGAGAGAGAGACAGAGAGAGGGAGAGAGGGCTGCACATAATCCTCATGATAGATGAGCTCACTGAGGATATTAAGCAACAAAGATACTATGAACACCTTGCAGCCCCTGCTAGCAGGAAAGCTCCGAAACCTGCCAGTGGATGTACAACATGGAAATGGCTCAAAAGATCAACTTCTTGATGAGAAAAAAGCGGTCTGCATGCAGGGCTGTTGGAGCGTGTGGTTAGAAGGCTCACATCCAGTGCGTGTCTCCATGTCTTCTTCCTTGAAATTCACTTCATTACCATTCTCTGTAATAAACTCAGTCACTTACATGAAAAAAGAAAGAAAGAAAGAAAGAAGGAAGGAAGGAAGGAAGGAAGGAAGGAAGGAAGGAAGGAAGGAAGGAAGGGAAGGTAAAAGAAAAGTGAAAGTCTAATCCATTCGCTTTTGAGCTTCCTAGAATCCACATGGTACTGGATCCTGGGGATATGCAGCAAAGAACCTGTTGTCTCAAGTTCTTTTTAGCATCACTTCAATAACATAGGAGAAGAAATTCTTTCTTTTTTTTTTTCTTTTTGTCTTTTTGAGACAGGGTCTCGCTATGCAGTTCAGGCTGGCCTTGAACTCACTTTTGTAGCCCAGGGTGGTCCTGAACTCGCACCAATCCTCCTGCCTCAGCCTCCCAAATGCTAGGATTACAGGCATGAGCCACCATGCCCAGCTTAGGAGAAGAAATTCTTAAAAGACAAGCCTGTGACATATAACACTCCACTAACTGGAATGAGGAAAGGTAAGAACCACATGTATTTGAGTTTGTAACTCTTTCTAGGTATTAATGACTTTATGATAGGTTGCAGCTCAAAGCAGGATCAATAAATGCTAAGTGAAACAAAATTAGTTTTGGTTTTATATCTCATGCCAGTTTTAATTAATCAACTTTTCATTATAAAATTATACAGGGGAAATGAAAAGCAAATAAAGAAAATCATGGGTACTTTATTTACATTACCTATCAATGTTTTCAGAGATGCAAAACTGGTAGAAATGCTGTACATGTTACGGAGTTACAGATTTCACTGTGTTCTCTTTTAGCAGAAGCTTGCTGGAGAGGACCACCTTCTCATCAAATCTGAACACTCCTTGGGATATCAGATATTTCCCTAGATAATTATTTCAGATAAATGTAGTGAGGTTTGGAACAAGCATGGTGGAAAAAACCATGTTGTACCAAGTGACATTTTTGTAGCCTACAATATTTCTTCTGTATTACAGATACACAGAGCACACGGTGTTAAGCTTTGATGTATAATATTGATACTCTCCTTCTTCTTCTTCTTCTTCTTCTTCTTCTTCTTCTTCTTCTTCTTCTTCTTCT
>PVJA010048457.1:0-14198 GCA_004027025.1 Myocastor coypus
ACAATTATATGCAAACAAATAAAATGGAACTCTTAACCTCACACTATACACAAAAGTTAACATATTCAAATGTTATAGATTTTGCAGCTAAGAAGAAGAACCCTGAAATTAAGTCTTCCTAGCCTCAGATTTGGCAGTAGATTTTTACAAGTGACAGCAAAAACATAGGTAACTAAAAAATATATAGATAAACAGGAGTTCATAAATCTTAAAAACTCTGCTTCAAAGGACCAAACCAAGATACTGAAAAGACAACTCACAGAAGGAAAATATTTTGAAAATTATATATCCGCTGAGGGAGTATAGCTGAAAAATACAAATATAGCTACAGAATTGGGAAAAGTCTCAAGATAGATATTTCTCTAAGGAAGATCTATAAGACGCCAACATCAGCTGTCATTAGAAAAATGTAAATCAAAACCATGAGGTACCATGTTATACCCATATGATGGCTAAGGGCAAAATATCAGATAATAACACATGCTGATAAAGATATGCAGAAACTGGAACCCTAATAAACTGCTGTAGGAAACTAAACTGGTGAATCTACATTGGAAAAATGATCTGGCAGCTCCTCAAATTATGAAAGAGTTTTCATGTGATCCAACAATTCTACCTCCAGTTGTAGATCTAAAAAACAGACATGTATACACAAAACACTGGAGACAAATATTTGTGGCAGCATTTTTCATAATAGCCAAAAGGTATATGCGATACAATTCTCAGCCAACTGACAAATGGAGAAGAAAAATGGGATATATCATTTCATGAAATATTTGGCTATAAAAGTTGGGCCACAGTGATAGCTCAGCAATCTAAACACTTGCCTAGGCAAACAGAAGGACCCAGGTTCAACCCCAGTACCACATGCTGTGCCAGCACTGCTAGAGGCATGCTGAGCCAGCCATAAAAGCCAGGCATGGTGGCACATGCCTATAATCGCGGTACTGGGGAGGCTGAAAACAGGAGGGTCGCTATGAGTATGAGCTATGTAATGAGACCCTGTACCAAATATATTTTTTAAAAAAAAGATATAGTGATATGTGCCAAGCATGAGTGAAGTTTGAAAACATTTACTGGCAAAATTAAAGAAACCAGACATAAAAACATGTGTTCTATGATGCCTTTTATGGGAAATGTCCAGAAGAGATAAATCCATAGATAAAGAAAGTAGGTCCATGGTTACCAGGGGGCATGGGAAAAGGGGAACAGAAGTATTAGTTCCCCAGGGCCACGATTCAAATTTCCCACCAACTGGATAGCTTAAAACAGGAAATATTTATTGTCTTATACTAGTATCAGAGATGAAAGTTCAAAATTTAAGACATCAGCCAGTCCATCTTTCCTCTCTTTAGAGGAGAAGGACCCTTTCTTGCCTCTTTCTGGCATCCAGTAGTTCCCAGCAGCCTTTAGGCTTCATCAGTCTATAGCTACATCACTCTAATTTCTGTCTGTTTTTCAAATGGCCTTATCTCAATGGCTTTCTCTCTTCTGATAAGGCCACCACTGGCTTTAAAACCCATTCTAACCCAATGTGACCCCATCCAAACCAATTATAGGTGCAAAGAACTTACTTTCAAACACAGTCACATTCTGAGATTTCAAGGAGACAGGGAGGGGGGGCAATGTTCAACCCATCATGAGGAGTGACTAGTACTAAATACTGGCTTTTTTATGAGGTTATAAAAATGTTCTAAAACTGACTGTGGTGGGGATAATACACAGCTGTGTATATACTAAAAATTACTCCATCCAATGCTTTAGATAAGGGAACTGTATGATATGTGAATTATATCTCAAGAAAGCTACCTAAAAATAAAGAATTAAGGTTCAACAAGCCCCCAGCAAGAGAACTAAAACATATACACAAAGAAGGAAAATTACTGCTGAGGAAGAGCTGAAAATAAGGAATCATTCATTTGAGCTAAAAATTAATCCTTGGAGTGTCAAGGACCTCATTCTGTCCAGTGCTCCATTGTGAGGAATATAGAAGATATTCACAAATACGAATTGGGATAAGGAGTTGGTAGGCAAATAAGTTGAAAAATAGGGACAGAGCACTAGGTAAAGACTTTCATTAAATAATGTCTGACTTTTTAGTTAAAAACAAGATAAAAGCCAGGAGTGGTGGCGCATGCCTGTAATCCCAGCACTCGGGAAGCTGAGGCAGGAGGATTGGTGTGAGTTCGAGACCAGCCTGGGCTACAAAAGTGAGCTCAAGGCCAGTCTGAACTGCATAGCGAGACCCTGTCTCAAAAAGACAAAAAAAAAAAAAAAAAAAAAAACAAGATAAAACTCAAGCACACAGCAACATGAAAGTTGTCCGGGCACGGCTGAAATCAGAGAAAGAGAGCGTCTTGGAAGTTTTGACGTGGAAGTAACGACAATGATGGGTTTGGGCTTTGTAGGGGAAGTATGCGGAAAGGCTACTGCAAAAGCAAGCTTGAGGAGTAAAGAGCGAGGGACTTGCCTGCTCACTGAGCAAAGACGTGGCGGGGGGGAGAAGGAGAGGAGTAGTCAGGCCAGGGGAATGGGAGAGGAGGGACATTTACCTAAGGTGAGTTACTAGAAAGCAAAAGAACAAAACCAGAAAAAAATCAAATGCATTAGAAATAGATGTATGAAGACTCAGTCTTCCATCGAAAAGATAGTTATATTAGACTAAAAGCAAATCCAGCTAACTACTACATTATTTTTATTTAGTTAGTTACTTAGTTCTTTATATTTGGTACAAGGTCTCACTACACAGCTCGGCCTCAGTGATTCTCCTGTTTTCTGCAGGTCTGCGCCACCACACCTGGACTTGGTCGCCCGCTCAGTGCGTACGGGGTGGGGCAGGCACAGCATGCAGTACTGGGGATCAAAGCCCTGTCCCTGTGCCAGCCTAAGCAGGTGCTTAGTCTGCTGAGCTAGGTTGCCAGTGCTACTTCTACTTTAAAGTGCATATCTAAAACATAAAAACACAGAAAAAAATAGAAAGAACCTATGAACACTGGAAAAGTCAGACAGATAGATAGACAGAGATAAGACAGAAAGAAACAGAAAAGAGTGCTCTTAATCCAAACCCTAGGATCACATGGTTCAAAGCAGGTGAACTTTAATTTAGAAGCTAGTACAGAGCACATTTCAAGTACTTACATCACACCTGCAGTAGCACTAGAGGCAGCAAAGAATAATCAAAGAGTAACATTTCCAAAAGAAACACATAAATATTCACCCTTAGTAGAACAAGTAAAGGTTACAAATAGTCTCATATCAGCACAGATCAGATTTTGCTATCAAAAAATCATAAAAATAGCTTTTTGTTTCCACAACTTTTTAGCTTTCAGAACTGCAGATAGGGAGCCAGTCCAGGCAAGGACTAGACAGAGGAGAACTGACACACCAAAGACATTTTCAAACAAAGTTTTCAGGCAAGCAACATGATTACAGGACACCAAATAACTTTTTTTTTTTTGAAACTCCAACTATCCTTCAAGCTAGAACTATCTTAAATGTATGCATTGTTACTGTAACAGTTCCCAGTCACATAAAGACAAATTAATAATACAACAGAGCAAATTTGGTATATGCATCAAATAAGTTTCAGCTTTCTTTTTATGTATGTGGTACAGTGTTTCCAGGGCCTCACTACGTAGATTGGACTAGTAGTGATTCTCTTGTTCTCAGCCTCGCAAGTGCTGGGATCACAGGCTCACGCCGCCACACCCAGGGTCAAGTTTCAGTTTTTTCATGTCTTTCCCACTTCACATTCGAGGGAGTCTCATCTTCAAGACCACATTGGCTGAATCAGAGAAGAGGGGGTGGGAAGTAAAGAGGAAGGATGCCTGCCTGCCTGCCTGCCTGCCGGAAGTGAGAGGCACTTCTGTCAGTCTTCTGCTGAGCTAGTGAGCTGAGGAAATTGATGTCTCCTTGGTGCAGCAAGACAGATGAAGTCCTGCATCCACAGTCACCCTGCTAAGGGTCAGGGGTGAAATTCAAACTCAGTGGTTTCTTTCTGAGATTCAAGACCTTTTCAATGTATCTTGAAAGACACCGTCCTCTGATTTCCTGAGACTAAAATGATACAGGATGAACTGATGTTACCCAAGGAGCTGCTGCTCAGCCTGCCCTGGGGGTGGGGCTGGTGCAGCATGTAGTGCCGGGGATCCATCCCACATCCCTGTGGCCTAAGCGTGCCTAAGCAGGCGCTTTAGACTACTGAGCTATCTCACCAGCCCCAACGCCTAAGCTTCAGAAAACTTGTAAATACGATGAATCCACCGTCCCAAAATCTGGTATTTTGCTGCCTTGCAAACACATTATGCTTTTAGCACAAAAGCGAGGTTATTTGAGGAAGGTGTGAAATTAGAGTTTTAAGTATAAACTCTTTGCAAACAGCCAATTTTTCCCAACTCTCACTTACTAATTATCCTCCACTAAATAGAAAGAGGAAATAATTATAACCGAAGTTGTTCACTATAACAGTTGGCACAAAGATATACAGAGAATCAAACCCATAAATAAAAACACCATACTGGCCCTTTTGTTTAGAGAACACCAGAGACCACGCCGGAAGTGAAATCCGCAGCTTGTGTTTCTGGCCGCCAGGGACGTCCGTCCTGGAGTGCTTGCGACAAAGCCGGCCGCTGAGCAAGATGGAGCGGCCCTAGCAAGATGGAGACGCGCAGTGTCGCCATCCGCCACAAGAGGGCGGGCGACATAAGCGAGTGAAAGGTCATCCTTGGCAAACACACCGGAAGAGTAAATCTGCATCCAACCCGGGTTCAGATTTTTATGACCAAGATCTGGTGCTAGAACCAGCAACACAACGATCCACATTAAGATATTTTTTTTCAAAAGCTATTTTTCTATTGTTAATCTCATTCTGATAATGAATTCTTAGAGATTTTTATATAAAGAATAACAAACTGTCCCAGCTGTTCTGATGAAACAGAAACCAAATTATTCACCCAAAAGAATTACAGTAAGCAACAGCAGTAAGTGGACTTTATTTTGGGTAAACCTTACTGAAAAATAGAGACTAAAAGAAGCTCAACCGGCATTTGCCTTTTTTAAAAATATGTGACTCTAAACTGTATCCTTTATAAAGTACTGGCATGTGAAAAACTTGAGTTTAAATTCCACTTTGACCCAGGCTATAATTCCCCTGCTCTGAGAGGCTGAGACTGGAAGATCTCAAGGTCTAGCCCACCCTGAGCAATTTAGTGACTTGGCAAGACCCTGTTTCATTTTTTTTCTTTTTATCGTTGCTTGTCTTTTTAAGAGAGGGATGTAAGCTGTGTGTAAAGGCCCTGACATTCAGTCCTGAGTTCTTAAAGAAAAGAACACTGCTTCTCCATTGATTATCTTTCCAAACTGCAAATGCACCATCTCCTTCCTAGCCCGTCTGTTGCATCATCAGTACCAGCTTGCTCTTGGAGAGTTTGTTCCTTTCTGATGGCTTCCTCTGAGAAATCCATCTGCTAAATCTCACCTGTCACCAAAAATCCTCAGGGCTTCCAGGTGCCAACCAAACCAGAGTTTATGTGTTCACAGACTCTGGGGTCAAGGTTTCTGTGCTGAAATCCATTTCTGTGTCTGAATGCCAGCTCCACTTCTTACTAGCTTTTCATAACCTTGGATTAGTCTTTTAATCTGTCTGTACCTTTGTTTTTCTTCACTTAATTTATTTATTGCAGTACTAAGGAAGGAACTGGGAACCTTGCACTTGCCAGTCAGGCACGTAGGATACTGAGCTATATCCCTGGTCCTCCTTCTCCTTCAAATGGGAACAATAACAGTATCTATCTCCATGAAATAATTGTAAGGATTCAATTATAGATACATTATGTAAAGCACATAGCAAAATTAGATAGTTCAAGTATATGAACAGTAAATCTTTGTTATAATTCATTCTCATATTATAATTCACAGATGTTTACTGTGTACTTTTGATGTGCCAGGCACTATCTTATCTTTTTAGATGCCTCCAGGAACAGAATCGCTGGTGACCCCTGCTGTTGTGGCCTTGTATTTAGCTAGCAGAGGTGACCATGAACAGCAGGCACGCCGAAGGAGCAGAGTAGGAAGCTAGTTAAGAAGTGATATGATAAAGAAAAGCAGAGCAAGACAGAGAAACACAAGAGGGCTGGTCACAGCTGTAAAAGGAGCTGGCAAGGAAGGTCTCATGCTGAAGGTGGGGCTTAGATAAGGACTGGAGATCACTCAGAGACACCATGGAGCGCCAGGGAAGGGCATCTCAAGGAGCACCGTGTTAGTGTTGTTCTCTTATCGTTGTTTATGGGTTTTGCTGTTGGTTTTTCCATGCTGGGGGCCAAACCCAGGTCTTTGCACATCCTCAGTGACTGCTCCACTTTCAAGTCACAGCCCAGCTCTTTCTTCTTAACATTTTGAAGTCTATCCTTTTCTTTCAAACCTTACTACTATGACATAGAGACAGATTAACACCTGGGCCAAGAATAAAAAATATATAGTGCCTTTCAATACAGTAATAAGAGTCTAACCTTATAACGTTAAAGATTTCTTATTTTTAGATGCCCCTAACTTATGATTAAGAATGTGCTGAATTCACCAACCATGCCCCGAAACTGCCACGACCCTGTTCACTTTCTTATCACCCTCCTCACTCCAGGCTGTAGTCTAAACAACATAAAAAATTTCTGATGACCTCTCTAAGGTGTTACACTCATTGGTCATCTTTGTATATGAGGCCTCATAACGATCATTTATTATTTGCCAGATTTTTTCTCATGTCTTCTTCATAATAGTGAACAATTTGAGGGAACTTTAAATTCCTTCTGTTGTCCTAGAAATCCTTCGCATATTAGATGAGGTGTGTAAACACTTAAATGATTTGAAAAGAAAATTGAAGGGAAAGAAAAAGTGAAACTCCCAGAGTCTCAAATTCTCCCAACTCTGAGCAATGTCTTGGTATTTTTTAGTCGTACAGTATGGTTTTCATACAGTAGGTTTACTCTGAGTCTCTTAGTTTGGATAAATGCATATGGCCCTGTAACTACTATCATAACCAAGACACAAAGTAATTCTGTCACTCTAAAACTTGCCTCATTACAAAGTCACAGAGTGGACTTTGTAGTCCACTCTTACTGGTGCCTCCAGCAGTCATTGATCTTTCTGTTCCTATAGATTGTCCCTTTCTGGAGGTCATAATGGATTACTCAGTGTACAGCTTTTTTTTTTTTTAAGCCTGGCTTCTCTCATTTGGCATAATGCATCTGAAACTCATCTATGTTATTGTGTATATTGATGGTTTGTTGCTTCGGCTGAGTAGAATTTTGCTGTGTAGATGGATCACAGCTTATTTATCCATTTGCCAGCTGAAGAACATGTAAGTTGTTTCCAGCTTGGGGCAATTATGAATAAAACCACTGTAATCATTCATACATAGGTTTTTGTATGAACATATGTTTTCATTTTCTTGGGTAAACACATCGAAGTAAAATTTTGGGGTCATATGGTATTCTTAACTTTTAGGAAAATGCCAAATTGTTTCCCAAGATGGCTGTAACCTTTTTACATCCCCACCAGCAATCCTACCAGTTCCAGTTGCTTGGCATCCTCATCAGCTCTAGACATTATCAGCTTTTAATATATTTTTTTAAAATTTATCCTAATAAACATATTTCATGACGTTTTTAATTTGCATTTGTCAAATAGCAGCGTCCAACGTCTTTTTGTGCCCTTACTTTAGGGTCTGTGTGCCATCTTTGATTTAATGCCCATTCAAATCTTCCCATTTTTAATTGCATTGTTTGTTTTCCCCTTACTGAATTTTAAGAAAACTTTATATATTCTGGGTATATGTCCTTTATCCGATATATGTCTCTGCAAACATTTTCTCCTACTGTGTAGTCTGCTTTTATTATTATTATTATTATTATTATTATTATTATTATTATTATTATTGCCAACTCAGCCTGCCCTGGGAGTGGGGCTGGCATAGCATGTGGTGCCAGGGATCGAACCACAGTCCCTGCTGTTGCCTAAGCTTTCCTAAGCAGGCACTTTAGACTGTTGAACCATCTCACCAGCCCTGTAGCCTGTCTTTTTAAAAGTCTACATATAATAGTATTCTGAGTTTTAATACACACATAGATTTTTTTAATGTGTGCACAAAATTCTTATACACATGGCATAGAGAGTATCATAATTCTTTCATGTTTTCCCTGGCCATACCCTTCCTTCAACCCAGACTCTGGCAACATTTTTGTGCCTTTATGTTTGCCATATCCAGCATATTCAGTAGGTAACATCATATAGTACATAGTCTTTTCAGACTGAATTCTCTTTCTTACAATGCTGCACCAAACACATTGGATTGCTACACTGGAGTTTATCTATCCACGCATCTAGTAATGGACACACTTAATTTGTTTCCAGTTCATAGCTATGAAGATTTTTGGAAAAGTAAACGTATTTTTCATAATGAATAAATACAAAATATTGAATATTATTGAAGATAATAGATTCAAGCAACACAGCAGAACTTAAGAAAGTCAGTGAAGAAAGTTTTGGGGAAAGTGAAGAAGAGGGTCCAGCTGAACTAGGATAACATGTACCACAGGAACTGAGACCAAAGTCAGGCTGAGGAGCACGGTGGCTGGAAAGGTGGCTCAGATCAACCCTGGGCTTGGCTTGTGGTACAACTTGGGAAACAGAGACTCCTGGACAACACTATATATCTATCTATACCACCTTAAATATTTTATTTACATGTTCATAATCCCACACACACACCTCTCCAAAGGCACTATCATAAAAAGCTATTTGTATAAGGACAACTGAAAACTAAATCCAAAAGGAAATTCACAACCATATTGAGGAAGAATCCAAGAAAATTCAGCTGAGAACTCAAAATGACATGCTTATGTATTCTTTGGACCCCTATGGTCTAGGTTGAAACGAAAGATAAATTTTGTTTGATTATCAGTTGAAAGATCAGTCTTTTGGGAAGAGAGATGTTCTTCCTATCACTAAATCTCCAGATAAATTTGTCATATAATTTCTTAGAATAAGCCATAGGGATGGGGAGATAGCTCAGCAGTCTAAGCACGTGCCTGGCCAGCACAAGGACCCACTTCAATCCCAGGTACCACACACCGTGCTAACCCCACGCCATGCTGGACACTGAAACTAGGCATTATAGGTGCACACCTATAATCCAGGTGCTGGGAAAGTTGAGACAGGAAGATCACTATGAGTCTAAGCTGGGTAGTGAGGCCCTGTACCAAATAAATAAGTCTTTTTTTAAAAAAAAATTAATAAGCCATAATAACTATTAAATTGCTCCCTGAAGGGAAAAAAATCTCAATATAAGAAGTTGTGGTTTCCAACTTCAACAGAGTCTAGCAGTATACAGCACACAGTGTGTTTCCATTCAGCTTCTCGAGCACAGAGTATCACTTGGAGCTACTTGATAAACTTGAGTTCTTAAGCCTCATTCCAGACCAACACAATAACAATTGGGGACAATAAAGCCTGGCAACCTGGTGCATTGCAAAGCCACCAGAATAGTGTGTGATAAAAACCAAGAATCTATTTGAGAACCAGGTCTATGGAAAAAGTAGAGGTTTTAGATTTGGTGGTAGTACTGAAGAAGAAATGGAAAAATTTAGGAAAGGGAATAATTTACATGTCCTTGAAGTCATGTCTCTGGCTATTAATTGTCCCCGTTCTGTTTTTGGCAGTCCATTAACTGTTGAGTTCTTTGTTAAGTACCCAAGGTGCAAACCATTGGTGTGACTGACTGAGCCTTAATTGTTTTAATACCTTGAGGTTTCTACATCTGCAAAAAAAATCTGCACTGCTGTTCATCTCTTTAAAACACATGATAAACAAATTATGAAAGAACATTAGAGGACTTGCAATATTTTATGTTTATTTGCATGCCAGCTTTCCGTGTGCTACCTCTCTGCATGTGTATGTCTACACTGCCTGTCGCAAATGAGATATAAACACAGGCCAGGAGGCCCTTCCAGAAAGACACCTCACCTACAGCGTTAGTTTATATTGTGTCTGAAAGGGATAAACTATATTTCTTTAAAAATATTCTCTGGTTTAGATTGTTCTCCCTGTGATCATCAAGGCCACTGATGTGTTGCTGTCGATGTTGCATGAGTCTCTTAAGTCTAACTTCAGGAGACCACAGGAGAATGTGGCAGTTTTCTCCTCAAAAGCAAGATAAATAGATAAGTCCAGCCAGTGAGAAACAAATAGAAGTTTCAAGTAAAGAAAACATGCTGCATTTGTATGCTAATGCCATCTATACTTAGGTCTGTCACACATCCACCAATCTTGACATACACATACCTCCTGGAAGATGTTCCCCGTGTAACCGTGTCCACGGGTAGTTTGTGGGTCTGGCGGAGCAAGGAGCACTTATGAAGTACCCATGGGGATGCATGAAATGCTCTATGTGCTGCCATATAGAAGAGATTACATTTTAAGGGGAAAAATAATACCACATTAACACTGAAAAACATTGGAATAACATTGTTTTCAAAAACCTAGCAGAAAAATCCACAGAAGATAGCAAAATACTGAACTTTAAATCCATAAAACTAAAAATGTCTTTTGCCTATTGGAATCTGCAAGAAATATCAATAAACACCTCCACTGTTTGCGTTGGAAGAGTTAGAAACCATATGTGGATGTTATATTTGACTTACTGATCAGAATTAACTTGCATTCCTATTTAACCCTAAAGTATTCTGAGTATCAGTTCTGATGCGGGAAGGTCCACCCTTTCTCTCCTCACTCCCACTTTCTATTTGCAAGGTTTCAATTCTGGAGGGAGATTTCGTGGTCCATGTTCCCATTCATATGCTATATCCCATATTAATAGACATAGATATTTATACCATAGGGTTTTGTTCCCAAAGAGCTTTGGTTTGCCTGAATACCTTAGCACTGGTTTTCTTTTCAATAATTCAGTTGACAATCCCTGGAAGTTCTCTTGTAGTTTCCCAACTTTAGACATTAAATATTTTAGACTCATTCCAACTCATTTCCTTTTCTAGTCCTTGACTCCTTCTCGAAATGAGCCCTTTTAGTTCAGCCAGATGTAAACAAAACTGAATGCTAGCTCTGCTCCTACAAGGGTTGTGTTTAGACTATGATTTGCTCGGGGCCAATGCTTTTCAAAAAGAATATTTTGATCTCTAGGGAATTCTTGAAGGTGAAAGATGCCAGGATAGGAAGCCAGGATTTAAAAATATATATTTGTTCATCATAACTTATTCTGAAATAAAAATTGACATTTAGATGCAAGTGAAATATTTCTGAACATAGTAGGCCACTTACATAATTCAGAACTGAAAAACTTGTCCTACAATTCATTAAAATAACTATTGGTACCCCCCCATCTTCTTGCAAAATGGATGTTATTGTATGATTCCATTTGTAAGAAATGTTCAAATTAAACAAATATTTAGAGACAGAAAGTAAACTGGTGACTGCCTACAGCAAGGAGGTGCAAACCAAAGGAAGCGGGGAGCACTTAATGGACAGGGGATTTCTTTGGGGAGTTATGAAAATGGCCTAAAATTAGATACTGGCAGTGGCTGCCTGGCTCTTTGAGTTGTACATTTCAAAATACTGTGAGTTGTACATTTCAAAAGGGTGAAATTGTAGTATATTCATTATATCCTAAAGAAGCTATTATTTTTAAAATAGATTTATATAATTTCCATCAGTCAATAGGAAAATGGCAAATAACACAATAGGACATGAAGCACTGGAAACTCACAAAACAGAAACTACAGTTAGGCACAGAGGATGAAAACAGACATATGTCAGAAGTGCCTGGGAAATGCCACACAAAATGAGGTATTTCAAGCCCATTAGACCAGAGAAAATTGCAATAATTCCAAACGAGAGCGGAATGTGAGACTCTCTCATCGAAGGTGGGGATGTGAATTGACATAAGTTTTGGAGCACAATTTAGCAACAAAGACCTTCAGGTCAGAAATAACCAAACTTTACAACCCCAATCCTATTTCTCAAGACATTGCCATGCAGGCTGGCAGAGACACAGGCACAGGAGCACCACGGAGAGAAGCAGAGCCAAGCCAGTACCTGGGTACACAGCAATGGAGAGTTAAACTCTAGTGCATGTATCCAAGGGGCTAGTATACAGGGCCAGAATGAGAGTCACTTATAAAAATCATAAAACATTCATTGCAAGATTCTTTTTAAGGTCAATAGAACAGGAAAAGTCCAGCTAAGCTAAAGATTTGTGCCGGGCATGGTGGCTCACACCTGTAATCCCAGCACTCGGGAGACTGAGGCAGGAGGATTGGTGCAAGTTCGAGACCAGCCTGGGCTACAGAAGTCAGCTCAAGGCCAGCCTCAACTGCATAGCGAGACCCTGTCTCAAAAAGACAAAAAAAAAAGATTTGTATTATGCATGGAGTCTTACCTTGTCTGCTAGAGCTTGGTCACAATTTAACTCTCCACTTTGAGCAGCCAATGCAACAAGTTTGTGATTAATTCACAAGTTAAACTATGGTTTTAAAAGTATCACTAGTTCCAGTGCTAAACTCAGAAAGCTTTTTGGAGACCCAACCATGGCAAGCAGGTAGTAAGCAACATTCTTAGTACCCTACTCTCCTCCGTGCGCAATGCCAGTTCTCGTTTCTGCAAAGCTCCATCTGCATGTCGTGATCTATGAATAGCTAGTTTCATCTGATGGCTCACGTTTGAAAGCAGCAGTTAGGGATGGATGTACCCATAGTCTTTTCTTGGCCAGCGTTTCAAATGTTTTAATGTGGATGCCTTCAGTGAGCACTATACTCTTTAGAGCAGTGCTACCCAACAGGGAGCCCCACACCGATGGAACCGCTTTGCAGTGGGCCTGCCCAGGGTGGTGGCCACTGGCCACACATCGCTGTACCTACAGAACACTTGAAATGTGGCTCATGAGATGATGCAGTTGAATTCAGGTTGTGCTTGGTTTTAACTCATTTTAATTTAAACAGTTGTGTGTGGCTGGTGGCAACCCAGTTATATAATTCACATGGGCCACAAGTTCCACCCCTCTCAATCCTCGACCTATAACAGCACACATTAAGATTACCTGTCTGGCCCCTGATGATGTTTTTGTTTGAGATTTATAGTTTAATGTACTATGTCTCGGGGCTGGCCTGATAGCTCAGTGGACTAAAGCACCTGCTTAGGCAGAGCACAGTGGCTAGGATTTGATTCCTGGCATGCCATGCCTGCCCCACCTGTGAGATACATTGAGATGGCGATGGATGCTGGACTTGGTAGCACATCTGTAATCCCAGCGCTTTGGGAGGCTGAAAACAAAGGATCACTACGAGTCTGAATTGTGTAGTGAGACCCTGTAGTCCCTGTAGACCCCATCCTAAATACAGAAAAATGTAAAAGAAATTTGAAAAAAAAATAAAGTACTATGTCTCAAAGAGTGGTTGTATTGTTTATTCTTTTCTCATCTATTAAACAGTTACTCTTTCTATATGAAAGTTACAGTTCTGTGGCAGCCATGGTACTCAGGATTTAAAAGGAAACACGGACCCATCCACTACAGCCCTGCAGATGAGAGATAGTTGGGGTATAGAAAGGTAAGGTGCTGGAATGGCAGCACTTGAAAAACATCCCAAACATCATAGTACAGAGAGTGCCTTCCAGGAAAAGCAAGGTTAAGAACAGGTTACCTGGGCTGGGGGTGCTGTTCTCAGAAGATGAAAGGGCTTAGCCTATGGTAGGGAATGCTTTCCCTGCCTTATTTCACTTACCATGATGTCCTCAGAACCCATGCATACTGCTGCCATGGAAGCATTTCATTTTTTTTTTTTTTTATGGAAGAATAATACTACATTGTGAGTACATACCCCGCTCCTTTGCATGTGCACTCTTGATGGGTATTCATGCTGCATGTAGCTCTTGGCTGTGTGGCTAGTAAACCCAGAAGCGCAGGGGTCTCTCCAGCATGCTGATCTCATCTCACTTGGGAATAGACCCAGCGCTGGGATCCCTGATTGCATGGTATTTCTATTCTCCATATTTTAAAGATTCAATAGCCTCCAACATCACAAGCTTCACTGGTGGCCCACTGCAATTGCAGAACGTTTGACTGCATATGTACTTGCTTCCTCTTAGTCCAAAGAGAAGTATATTCTTTTCCTTTTTTTTTTTTTTTTTTTCCTAAGCAA
>PVJA010048458.1:0-14197 GCA_004027025.1 Myocastor coypus
TGGGTGACTCTCCTTAGACGCACTGCAGTTCATTCATCCCTTTCCTCTGAGGTCCCATAATCTCCTTGACCAGGAAATTTGGAACACCTCTGAGTTATAGGATATTATAGCACAGGTTCTCTTATATCCTGGGTCTTTATTGACCTTGAAGGGCTAGGGCCAAAATATTGGCTATCCTTATAGCCCTTCTTTTTCTCCAATTGTCGGTCTGTTAACTTACATTCTCAACCCTCCAGCAGAAAAGCTTTGTGGTACTATTATTCTATAACATAGGTACTGGGCTTATCATCACTAGCCCCAGTTTTTTATTTTGGCTAGATTTTTTTTGAAAATAGGAAAACCTGAAATAGTACTGATTTTATTCATGAATTAGACATTAATGTTTGATGAGTGAATTAAGCATGATACTACATGAGTAGTCCTTATGATTAAGTGTATTCTATTTAATGAGTGATGTGAGAAGATCATAATTACACTGTGATTATTTGTTGTAGAGATCTACAAACATTTTTCTGAATGCTTCCTCTAAATGAGTTGAGATTTTCTTAAAGAATAAAAATTTATTAGGGGTTTATTTGCTTTTTTATTTTAAAGACTAAAAATAGCAGAAACAAAGAAAAACAGTAATAAGTAAGAGTACATAAAGTACAGAATCTCAAAACCAGAAAAATTTAACAATGGTTATATTACATATTTTCATCATTGGATCAGTTTAGGTTAATAGGTATAGGTATATAAGATTGATCAAACAATTAAACATTAACACTTTCAATAAACATTATTTTTTTAACAATTGACACACTTTGTATTGTCCTCATAATAGTAATACAGTGCACGGGGTGTGGGCATGACATACCTTCCAATTGATACTGGGAAGGAAAGAAAAATAATTCTTCTCTTTGCACTAAGAGGACGCAGATGCATACACAGTCCAATGTTCCACAGTTGCAGTGGGCCACCAGTGAAACTGGCTACATTGGAGACTATTGATCCAAGCCTCCTATAGCTCATCACACCAATCTAGCTCTGCATTTTATGCCTCGTAATTAAGCTTTTCTGCTGGGTGGTAAAGGGCAAGTTAAAGCAAGACCTGTGTAACAAAACATTCATCTTTTGTATCTTCCAAGGTCAAATCACCTCAGGATTAACTTTGGAACCATGCACAGTGCTTTGTAGAGCTGTTGTCAGTGTCAGCCTTCGGGATGAGTCACAGCCATTGCTTGGCCAGTTTGCTTTCTGTGAAAGTATGAGAGAATGTTTTTCTCTGGGTGACTCTCCTTAGACACACTATAGTTCATTTATCCCTTTCCTCTGAGGTCCCATAATCTGCTTGACCAGAAAATTTGGGACAACTCTGAGTTATAGGATATTACAGCACAGGTTCTCTTATATTCTGAGTCCTCACTGACCTTGAAGGGCTAGGGCCAAAATATTGGCTATCCTCATAACCCTTCTTTTTCTCCAATTTTTGTCTGTTAACTTACATTCTCAACCCTCCAGCAGAAAAGGTTCGTGATACTATTACTCTATAACATAGGTAATTGAGCTTATCATCACTGGCTTTCTGAATATCAAACATCTTTGACTTCGCTTGCAGTTGATATTTTCTGACAATCATTGATATTCTAACAACTCTCCATAGAATGCGATATAAGCAGTTACACAATTTTTATGCAGACATTTGGAAATCCAAGAATGTACAAAATTGTAGCCTGTCAAGCCTATGGCATTTGGCTCAGTCTCTTACTCTCAATTAATACTCCTTTTTTTAATTGTTTGTTTGTTAACCAGTCATTTACTTGAGAGAGAGTATAACAGTAACTGAGTTTACATTGGGAGCAGTATACATCAAAAAGATGAGGATGACATGCATTCCAAGCACAGTTTTAGTGTTGCATGTAGGGCTTTATTTTTAACTAACAAACAGGACATAAGCAAACCTTTAGTGAGATCATGGTAATTTGACAGTGTTATGAGTGAGCTCAAAAGGTTTATGGAATTCATGGAAGACTGAGGTCTCCAGTTGTCTACTTTTAGGTTTTCTAATTTACTTGGCTCCTTAAATGAAAGGGGGACAAAGCCCTTATCTAGAGGGAAAGATTTTCAAAAGGAAATTGTAGGTTTTCTCTCCTACTAAAAATTCCTGTCATATCAATTGCTAAAATAGAGCCTTCTGTTCATTTGTGTCTTTTGGTTACTTCACATTAATTACCATCACCAGAATTATATAATTCCACAGTTGGGATTTTACAAATTGCATTTAAATCTCTATCGCTTTAGATGTGAATACAGTTGACAACCCAGAGTAGATTAGGATTGCTGAAGAATTTCCCTGCTGTTGAGATAATCTTTTCTTTCTACTGTTGACAGATATATAGACTGCCTGACTAAAATTCTTCCTACAGGAACATGTCTGATTTCAGGAGGAACCAATCAAAGATCCGATGAATGCTTGTCCAATCCTTGGGGTAATACATTTAAGAGTCTGACAGCATGAGGACACCTCACCACCACTTTTACCTTGTCATTCGTGGTGGTGACAGAAATGGATTCTAGTCTCCCATGTAGAAAGTTGGTTATCCAACAGTCTCACTGCTTGCTTGCCTGCAGCGCCTCCTGTTTTCCTTCCTTGGCTTTCTGCAATGATTTCCATGGCTGAGTCCACAGGATGCTGTAACCTCCAAGGCCCACTTACTAGACCATGCAAGTCAGTGGCTAGGACTCCAGTCCTACCCTTCTTTTACTCTCCTGTATCATCCAAGGAGCATGTCACGGCAGGGCAAGCTGATGAGAGGCCAATCCTCATATGAAATTCTCAAAGCCTTTTTGCATTAAGGGGCAAAGAAAACCTCAAGTCTATTTCAATAATCTCAAAATTGCAGTTATAAACTTACATTGTATAAAGAAATAGCAGCAGAGAATGGCTAATGTTAAAGTTAGTAGACAAAAAGAGCCAATAAAAAAGTGCCCAACCACCTTTCCCCTTGGTTCTTTTATCTGGGGTTTCATTCAAGACTCCAAGACTGAGAAAATGAGAAAAATAAAGCCTAGAGGGAAACTGCTCAAAATCATACTTTGGGGCAACATGAAATGCTATAAATAAAAGCAGAAAAGTGGAAAAGAATTATAGCTGTAGAACATTTTCTGTAGATGGGCGGCTTTGACATCAAGACCTCCATTTGGAGTCATCATGATTTTTTAATTATGGAGCAATAATTGTATTGGATACAATGCATTGGATACTGTGCCAGCCAGGGAGTTAAAAAACAAAATAAAATAGCTAATTAAAACTTTTTTTTTTTTTGTACTGGGAATTGAACTCAGGACCTTATGCTTGCTAGGCAAGCGTGGAAAAACAGAACTGACACCAGAAGAGCTAGCTGTGTGTGGAAGGCTGGGAAGTCTTGCTGGAGAGTCCTGCACTTATCTCCCACTTGTAGATCCCAGGCAGTTTTTCCTCTTAGGAGAAGTTATCCATGTCCTTTCATGGCCCTCTAAGCCCTGTCAGTCTCTGCCACTTGAAAGCCTTTCTCATTTGTTCATTTTTTGATTTTTGCACAATCTCTGTCAGCCACACCACTTGGCCAACTGGCTTTTGCTAAGACCACCAGGGACCGAAAGAGTTCAAAGGACAATATTCAGGTCCCACCCACTCAAGCTTTCATTAGCTTTACATATCTCTGTCTGTCTCCTTCTTCTTAATAAATGTGCTTTTTTGCCTTTTCTTGCACAAAACCAAATTTACTGGTTTCTTATCACTTTGTGTTACTTCTCATTTTCCTTCATAGATTTCATCTCTGCTTTTTAAATGCTGAAGGTCCTTATGGGACTATCCTAGGAGCCTCTTTTCCTGTCTCCCCTGGCAGTTTGAGTCCACTACAACATATCCTGCTTGTGTGGGAGACAGTTTTCTACTTTGAGACCCTCACATAAATGCCCACATGCTCACCTGATGCCTCTGTTTGGACATTCTGTAGGCATCTCAAGCTGCTGAAAACTGAAGTCTTGATTATCTTTTTGACATTGGTTCCTCCTTCCTCCAGGATTTTTTCTTAAATAAATGCACTATAATCTCAGCTCTCAAATATATACCCAGAGATTTACTTTTAATATTTCCTCCCTCATTCTACATAAATCAGATATCAAGTCTTAAGGATTTCACATTTAAAACATATTTTGAACCCATTTGTACATTTTAGTTCTGTGGAATTTTTTTTTTCTTCCTGAACCTTATCAGCCGAGTTGGTGTTGCTTGAACTACCCTTGCCTCATCCCCAGAGAAAGGTTGAACTTTTAAGAAAACAAATTTGGTCATACAACTCCTATGAAATCCTGCCCTGGACTCGCATTGCTTGTGTAGTCTGGATGTGTTCCTAGTCTTGTTCTCTCTGTGGTGCCAAAATACCCAGGTAAAAGCAAAAATCTTTCATCCATATTTTAATATATACAACCAGAGAATGGTTACATTGAACTTCTCTGGGAGTTCCTTTGAATTTACATTCTGGCAGTACCAAGGAATGCTTGCCATGGGTATCGTATTACCATGCCTTTTATTAGTACTTCTCTGCCAGGTCCGCTCTTTCCCTAACCCCAGGAACTGTTCCTATAGCATGCACATGTAGCCAAGTTTTCCACTTTTGTTCTTTTAAGGAACTATGCAATGTAAAAAGATCCCTATTCCTCAGAGTTATTGAGTGTTTTATACTAAGTTGTATTCTATGTGACTTAAACACATTTTGTCATTTAACTTTTACAAGAGTCCTACAAATCAGTGACAGTTACATTTTCCCCATTTTTCAGATGAGAAAACTGAAATGTTGGGAGTTTAAGTACACACTTAAGTACACTGTGGGGTGAGAATTTGAATCGAGATGTTTTTACTACTTGTGTGTGCAAACTACTGCAATTTACACAGTAAAAGTATTTGTATCAGGGTTTGTAATCACTCCTAGATGGTACACAGGTAGAGTTCAGAAACTGTCTTATTTATTCTCTGCTCTATCATTATTGTCTATCTTTATGTCTGACATATAGAAAATGTTCTGTAAATAGCTGCTGAAACAAACTGACTCAGCTGTCTTGCTGTCATATAGAAGGATTGCATTCCTCTTCTTGGCTTAGAGTTTAGTGGATATTTAGTGCTAATGGAATTTATAACCATTATGGAATGTATGAGGTAGGAGAAGCTTTGGCATCCAAGATTACAAGTTCTTTGTGAAACATTATCCATTAGGCTGTGGCTTTGCTTAGTAGTGTTCAGAGGTCTGTGATTAATCTCTCTGCTCATCTCTCAGGCTGCCTTAGGCTAATGTTGCAGGGACTTTAAAGCAATCATCGCTGGCAGCTGAGCTCTTAGCTGGTCATCTTCATGATATTAAGAGACACTCATTCTGATAAGGATCAGAACAGAGGGAAGGAGTTATCAGATCACTTGGGTTTCTAATACAAATAAAAGGAAAGTGATGTTTCAAGAAGATGACTCTAATACGTCATTCAGGATTGGATTTTTTTATCATTTAAGTTGTATTTAAATTTTCAAGTATTCTGGATGGATAAGGAAAATTACCAGTGATAGTAATTTTATTGCTTGCTGTTGCTGATGACTCAGTCTTTCATCCCTGGAAATGAACTCTTACATGTTTGTACCAAAGTGAAAATAGAACTTATTCTCTCCTCCAGCTATAGAGCACGAGCCATGGGTGGGAAAAGATTCCAAGATTTTCTTTTTACTTCAAAGAACTAAGATTTAGATTTAGATGCAGAACACACCCATCATGAAACACTTTGGATTAACTCAAGGCTTTAACATACATAGTATTTTATTGCAGTTAGTGGCTTTCACTCCACTGTGAATGCGACTACAGCCCGAGAGCTTTAGTGCTGCAATTTTTTTTTTTTTTTTTTTTTTTGCATACCAAAATCTTCAGCAAAGCCACTTGTTTCTTCACCCTTTTATTTTATGCACATGGGAATGGTGATCTGTGAGCTGAAAAAAGAAAGAATTTTATAACTGAATTGGATTTGACTTTGTTAACTTTAATTTATGAAACAGATTATATTTAATTGGAAAAAGAGAGACTTACTTTTGGAACATTTATTCAGTGTGATAAATAAAAATAACCTCAACTGCAACTTTGTCAACAACAAAAGTGAGTATCACAAACCACAACACAGCTGTTTACTTTTATTTCTTTTTCTATTTAGGCATGAAACTCAGAATGAAAACCAGCATGACAATGTTATTTAAGTACTAGTGAAAGACCTCATACCACTTTCTACACGGCGTATAAAACTAAGGCCTGACCTTTCTGTACTCATGAGAGCTCTCTCCATTCTTCATGCAACACTGGAGCTTCTGTGTTGGCCAGTGTGGGCCAAGTGGCCAGCCAATGCCCCTGGAGTTCCTTCTCACTTTTCAATGTGGAGTATTTATTATGTTTGGTGGACAATGTTACTGAATTTCAAAGAGTTTGAAGTGAGAGGCACATGAAGCACTGCTTTCACACAGCATAGTGTCAACAGAACGTAAGTGGAAGGTGCCCGAAAGCCAGTTGTAGAAGCTAGTTGGAAATATCCATGTGTCTACAACTATTGGGGTGCAGGTTTTGCTCTGCAATGAAACTCAAAATAAACATGACTTTAAAAAGACAGACATGCTTGTTTACCTAACAGCTAATATTCTAAGGAGAAGCATGCCAGGACTGAAAGCAACACTTCCTGCATGAGCCACAGTCCTGCACGGTTGCTCTGCCATTGTCATTCTCATTTTCTTAGGGTTCCTGCGATTCTCATAGTTGTAGCTTCCTTTCTGCCAGCACAAGGGAGAAGTGGAGTGGAGCGAAGTTCCTTTCCATTCTCTCATGATGTGGAAGTTGGGGCCCAACATTTGCACTTATGTTTTATAAACTTCACCTACTTACAAGCAAAATAGGGGATGTACTCACTGCTTGTGTGGCCATGGACCTAACAGCAGTCAGCGGTTTTGCCATTGGAAGGAAAAGGAAGGAATGGATTTTAAGGGAAAACTAATAATGCTCCAATCAGTGCTGGCAAAAATGGAGAGAACAGAGAAATGACATAACTCAGGGAGAGGTAAATGTTTATACTTCAGTCCTGAAAACATATAGGCACCTAAAAGAGCACATCAATTATGACTGGTGAAACCTGGCAGGGCATAGGTGGACCACCAAACTGATGAAGAGGTTAGAAAACGAGGTCAGCTGAAGGCACTGTGGCCACCGTCACAATCAGATCGTGCCACCGTGTCGTCTTAGGATAATATCACTGACACCACCACCCCTAGGTCCTCAGAGTCATAATCCTGTTACCAACATCACCACTGGAAACCAGGCATTGGACGATCCCAACATTTGAAATGAATGAGGGCCTTTACCTCCCTTGAAATTTTATGCTAAAGTCAAGTAGAGAAACCAGCTTTGCTGAACTGAAGGCTGAACATGTGCCGTGGCTGTGGGGCCTGGGGGCCGCCTCTTGCTGTCCTGGCGGTGAAGCACTCTCCTGCAGTGTTTGATTCCCACACTTGGAGACCAACAGCATGGAAACAGGCTCATTTCTGAGCAGCCATTTAAAAAAGTGCCAAAATGACAAAAAAGAAATCTTCAAGGAGATGGTACTTACAGTCTAATAATTGCAATATAAAATGGGGACATTAATAACGCCTATTTCCTAGGCCATTATGAATAGTATATAACAGGAATTTATTAAATTGAAGGAAAAAGGTAAGACATACACAGTAACTTTTAACTATAGTTTATAATTTTCAAAATTTTTCCTCCTATGTAGTCAGTCTTACTATTAATCAACATTTTAGTCATTATTTTAGTTCAGGCTATCAAAAATACATGCTGACATTTAACAGTAGTTTAGGATCCTGTAATATGCAGTTGATAGTAGGATCACTTGGTTGCTTACCCTACACCTTCCCAGGTGAAAAGATTGTAGACTACTTTTATACTGTGGATTACAAACCATGAGCTTGTTCCTGAAATCTAGAAATATAAGGAAATATACTGCTATAATAGTTCTCCAGAGATATCATTAATAGCTTTTGTTTCTCTCAGAAGTGAATTATACTGACAGTACATTTTCCCTGATAGCAGCCCTCATACCGCAGGCACAAAAACAAAAACAAAGAACAAGAGACTATTGTCTCCACCAGCTACCTCAAATTTTCTTTTCTAAAAAAAAGTCTTAAGGAAAATTAGAAAAGATGACAAAGGAAGGTTGAAGTCCCTCTGGATGCTGCCAAAAATACAGGTTGGATGGGATTTAGCACCTGGGAAATTTGTTGAGGCCACATGGACTATCGAAGAGTCCTTACTCTAGAGAAGAAAGTTTCCTGCAGTGACGTTGAATTAAAAAAAAAAAAATCATGGTAAACAATGGCTGTAGGGGATTAGTGTGACCACTCAAAGCCTCACGGTCTGCGTTTTGCAGAGAAATTTGAGATTATAAAATTGGACAAAGAGATGAGTCTGAAAGGAATTCTTTGGACAAATGAGATCAACGTCCTTTTTCTTCACATCAGTTCTAGGGAATCTTACATCTATATTTATATTGTATCCCAGCATAAAAGGGGGTGAAGTTAGCCTAGGAAATTAAAAATTAAGAACTTTTGTCATTCGCAAGCAAGTGCAGAGGCTGGGGTTTCATCCCCAGGCACACCGTCTCCCTCTACCCCGCTCTGAGATGGCATTTGAGACTGGGCTTGTAGGTGGACCGCTATGAGTCTGATCTAGTAGTGAGACCCTGAACATACACACACACAAAAAGAACTTTTTGTTTTGTTCTCTGATATTGTTAAAAATGAGAATTCTTATTTGTTAAAATATATATTAGTAAAATGTTTATTTTACAAATTGTGAATAACTATAATTTTGAAGGCTCTTCCAAAATTCAGAGAGCTTTTAAAGCTAAAACTTTTACACTGCTGTTTGAATGATAATTTTTGAGCTTTGTATGAACAAACATGCAACTCTGAGTATTGCTTTTATGTACATTTAAGGTAAAATGTTATTTATTTATTTATTTATTTATTGTCTTTTTGAGACAGGGTCTTGCTATGCAGTTGAGGCTGACCTTGAGCCACTTTTCAGCCAAGGCTGGTTTCAAACTTGCACCAATCCTCCTGCTTCAGCCTCCCTAGTGCTTGGATTACAGGCATGAGCCCCCATGCCCAGCTACTTTCTCTAGATTACATAAAAGTTGCAAGCTAACATGGGTCATCTACATACTTACCTATCTGCTTTATCTACCTCTCTTCCCAAGATCTGCATCATGTTATTAAAGTTGGGGTGGGGGAAGCTACTTTGTTAAATTTCTGAGGCTGAATTATTCTCTATTGTAGTCAGCTGAAGCTGAGATAGATATTATTAAACTTTTTCTCTCTTATCAAAGAATAAGCAGAGGCAAAGCAAGAAGAAATTTGTAATGATTTGAAGGTTAACAATAGGCAAGGTATTAAGCTTTGTTACTGTCCTACAATCTTGCTCTGAAATTTTGTTTATTTATTTATTTGATACAGGCTCTTGCTACACAATTCAGACACATACTAATCCCCCTGCCCCAGCCTTACCAGCTCTGGGATTAGAATCATGTGCCATCACACTGGATTTTGGGACTATCAGAGGGCTTGTGGTACAGGGGATCAAACATGGATGCTTGTGCTTGCCAGACAGGCACTTTGACTGCTGAGCTATCTCCTTACCACCTTGTTTTGAAATTTGATACCATTGTTTTTATTGTATTTTTTCTTTTCTTTAAAATAAAAAAGAAATTTGTAAAGAAAAACTAGGTAAGAAAAATAAAATTGAAAGAGAGGCAACATATATTCCTTGTTAAAAGAAGGCTTAAGAAAACAGGAAGATGCACACACAGACTTATAGTTGCCTTCCTCTTTGTGTGTCTTGTGTACACTTGGGCCATATCTATGGAGAGCATCTATGGCTCCTCAGTTGTTGGCTTTAGGATTCTGGCAGCACATAGTATTAACCCTGTCTTTCAGCTTTCTTATCTAGTTCTGACACTGATGGTAATAAAATTACACTGGTGTTTCTCTATTACATCAAGATTGGTTCTTTGTGGGTGATTATCTGCTTCGAACTAGAGAAATTAAAGTCACAGACTGGTGATCTTTAAAATGTGTATTTTTTTTTTTCCGCTGTCTAGGTGAAGAATCATTATCACTTAGGGATATCATCATTAAAGGTTGATGGATTCCTACAGAGAAATTTCTTTGCAACAAAATCTGTAAACTTATTCCTTGGAAAAATAGATATTTCCAAAAAAATGACTTGAGACAGATGCAGCCCACTGGTCAAGGTACTTTGTAGTATCAATCTTTGTAGGCATGGACTGTGGATACCACTGATAAACTGGGAAAGTCTCCTGTAGCAGCTGTTGAGTTCCTCATTGTTCCCTTCTCTGTAATAGGAGGACTACACAGTGGGCACTTGACACACCTGTCAATTTGGCCATTAAAGCCACAACACATGAGACACAAAGAAGAAGACAGACTAAGCATTAAAATGTGCTATTTATTACTTGCAGAATAGGAGCTCACGAAAGTAAATATTCACTGTAGATACAAATATTTGAAGGAAATCTTTTGTGCCTGAAGTAAATCTGAATGGGGGCTGGAAAAAAGGCTAGATTTGGTAAAAATGCAGAGTAAAAAAAGTTTACTGGAAAGATGAACAAGGCAGATTATGCTAGATTTTTGGAGGACTTTATTTCAAAAGAAATATGAACTTGGTTTTGACTTAATCAACTCTGACTGGCTTGGGTTGTCAGGTGGTGTCATCCTGAAAGATTTTAGGTTTTGTTAATGGCTGAAGAGCCAAGACACTTTGATTAGTGATATCTTCCATGGGCAGGAAAGGAGCATGTGCGTTTGCCAGCATTACCATTCCTGGAAAAATTCTATCATCTTGTTTTTTAAAATTCTATATTATTTAGAATATAGACAGTGTTATCTATTTTTAAAATTCTCTTTAAAAATCTTGACACTGACAGTTTAGAGGAGGAGAAGTGTGTGTGGCTGTCAGCTTCAGAAAGTTCAGCAGAAGTCCGTGATTGGTTGGCTCTGAGGCAGGAGCATCATGGGAAAAAGCTTGGCTGAGCAAAGGTCATTTCAAGGCATCTGGGAAGCAGAGTAGGAGAATATGCCCAGAGAAGATGGCGCCAGGGACAGGATTAATATCCCAAGGGCCTCTACAACCTTCCAAATGCACTATAAATATATTTGCACCACAGTCTAAATCTCTGGATGGAATTCGAGTCAATCAAATTGATCCACCTCAACATCACAATATAACTGCCATATTATTGATTATCAGTAGTAGTGAGCTACAGCATGTGTGCCACAGTGGGCCATTTGTATCATTGAAAGTTCTAAAGGGTTTGCCATCACTAGTGTGGTCAAAAACACAGTTGTGTGTTTTTTCATAGCCAAGTCATTTTGAAACGTCATACAACACCATATATTCAACAAGTGTTTTGTTTCTGTAGTATTTCAAGTATATAAAGTGAAGATATGAATAACATTTATGAGTGGAAATATTGTTGAACATAACACAATCAAGATCAAAATTATTATTCCAGTTACTATAGAAAGGTTACTCTGAAGACATTTTTCCCTTGGAAAATAGTTTGTTGACAACTTCTGAAGTAACAGAAATAATGTAGTTTAGTTCATTATGCAGACAGACAGTAATTTTTCTCCAAACTCTATTAAGATTGTTTTGTCTTTAAGTTTATTTTTTTTATTTGTCTTTTTGAGACAGGGTCTTTCTATGCAGTTCAGGCTAGCCTTGAGCTCACTTTTGTAGCCCATGCTGGTCTTAAACTCACACCGATCCTCCTGCCTCAACCTCCCAAGTGCTGGGATTACAGGAGTGTACTACCATGCTCGGCATTATCTGTAAATTTAGAACAGTAAGTATATGTTATTTTAATTTTAATTAGTCACATTATTCTTATGAAAATATAGTGTTAATTTCCCAAACTATTTATTAGCCCACTAACAACTTACTAATTGATATTTATTAGTTTGATGGACTGAACTTGTACTCTACACCTTTGCCAAGCCTGCTTTTGAGTCTCCCAAAACTTTTGTCATCTTTTGACATTCCTCACAGGGATGCTCATGTTTTCTGCAAGTGAAGATAGCTTTGCTTCTTCTTTTCCAATCTGCAGTGCCTTTTATCTTTCCTCCTTGCCTTGTTGGATTGCCAAGGCCCTCCAGTATGATGGAGAATAGGAATGATGAAAGTCAGTGTGTGGAACTTTTCCCCAACCTCAGAGGAAAAGCATTCATAAAGCTTTTCGCCTAAGAATAATGCCAGCTTTATTTCTACTTGTGCCATATTTATTTGTTCTATCACTGAGAGATCACTGTTGAAGTCTTTAGTGGTAATTGTGGCTTTATTTATTTTTATTCTGTTGTCATCATTTTTTTCTCTGATATTTGTTGAAGCATTATTGTTTGCTACATTGGTAATTATGTCATTTGTGCATTGGCTCCTTTGTCACAACACCTTTATGTTTATCTTGGGTAAGATCCTTGTTAAAAATCTACTTTATATAATAAAGCCCTCCTCAGGTTTATATTGAATGTTTTCAAGGCTTGTCTTCTATTTCCCTTTTACTTTTAAACTATGTATCTATCCCTATATAAAATTAGTCTTATAACAAGGTCTTACTTTTTTTTAAAATCTCATCTCACAACTTCTAATTGGCGTGTTTAGTCCAACTAAATTTCATTTTATAATTAACAATATGTTTCTATAAAAATTTGTCATACTGTTTGTAGCTTTCTATTTGTTCCATATGCTCTTGCTGCTGTTTCTATTTTTTAATCTTCTAATTATTTTATGATTTCACTTTATCTCCACTATTGTCATTTTTATTAATGAGAATTGAAACCAGGACTTATACACTGACTTATGTTCAAAGCCATTTTTAATTTTTTTTTAAATTTGCGACAGGGTTTCAATAAATTATGAAATTACCCAAGCTGGGCTCAAACTTGTGACAATCTCACCCCAGTCATCTAGAGCTCAGCGATTCCAGGTGTGCTCTCTCAGTGTAGGAGCAGCTTATTTTATGATTTTTCTCTATGAATGATTTTCATTCATTCCCTCAGCTTTAATGATATATATCTTTAATTAATAACAGCTTATCTTTCAATAATACATTATTACATATGAATTGGAGGATCTTATGGGAATGTGTTCTAAACTCCCTGCCATTCTCAATACTTGAAATAGCTATCATGAATTTTGCTTTTACCTATGTAGTTTTTTTTTTTTTTAATTTTAGGGAAGGGTGTACAGGGTATTCAGAGTCTGACTAGTAGTAGATCAGATGCATAGTGAGCTGCCTGCTTCCAGCCTCCCAAGAGCTGGGATTACAGGCACGCACCACCATGCCGAGTCTCAGCCTGTGTAGTTTTAAATACATAGAAAATTGCTTCTGTTACTGCATTAAACCGTCTTTTGTCCTTTAGATTAAGTAAAATAAGGAAAAGCATATTTGCCTCCAATTATTTTGTAAAGTCTGCATTTCTTTGTGTAGAACCAGGATTCTGTATGAAATTATTTTTATGCTGATGAAAGAATTTTCCTTTTTTTCTGTTAGAAATAAATTGCTTTATTTTTTCTTTGTCTCAAAAATTTTGGTTAAGCACCTTAACGTTGCCATCCTGTGGCTTTTTGATTTTGTTAAGAAGTGTGCTGTAATTGTTACTTTTCTTTTCTGTATTAGGGGCATATTCATCTTTTATCATTTTTCTTTTTTTGTTAATTTAATATTTTTATTGTTTAAATTTAACAATGGTTATATTACATATTTTCAGCATCAGATCAGTTTAGATTAATACATATAGGTATATAAGATTGATCAAACAATTAAACATTAACCCTTTTAAATCAACATTACTTTTTTTTTCTTTTCCCTTTTCTTTTTCTTTGAAAGTTGACATATTGCATATTGTCCTCACAATCATTCTACAGAGTACAGTGTGTGGGCATGACCCACCTCCCTATTGATGTTGCTTAGAAAAAAATAAAAAAAAAAGGAAAAGAATATACTTCTCTTTGGACTAAGAGGAAGCAGATACATACACAGTCAAATGTTCTGCAATTGCAGTGGGCCACCAGTGAAGCTTGTAATGTTG
>PVJA010048459.1:0-14181 GCA_004027025.1 Myocastor coypus
GGAACAAAAAAAAAAAAAAAAAAAAAAAAGAGGAGAGCTGTTATAGGAAAAGATATTTGCAATACATATGCCCAAGAGAAGATTTAAACCTAGAAACAGCAAGGAATCCCTGAAAGTTACTAAGAAGAAGGTAACGCAGTAGAGCCACATAAACAGGTCAGATGGCCAATAGGATTAAAACATTTTTTGACATCCTTTGTAACTGAGGAAATGTAAATGTGGGACACCATTGCCACGCTAATTAGACTGGCAAAAGCTTAAAATCTCTGACTACATGAGTTTGGAAAGATGGACCATTGGAGCTCTTTGACATTTGCAGGAAAAACATATAAATTGGTGCAACTTTACCAAGTGGTTTTGTATGACACAGTGAAAGATATAGCACATTTTGACCTAGCAATTTGACATTATGTGCTCTACAGAGGGCCTTGAGGGGTGAGGTACAGTGGTGCACACCTGTGATCTCAGCATTTAGGAGGTGGAGGCAGGAGGAGCGTCTCCAGTTTGAAACTAGACTGCTGCATAGTGAGTCCAAGGATAGTCTGAACTGCATAGCAAGGCCCTGTCATGAAAAAAAAAAAAAAGGAAAAATAAATAAATAAGGCCTCAAATTGCACAAGGACACATGTATAAGAGTGTTTCTCAAAGTTCTGATTGTGATGAGGGAAAATTGGCCATAATTGAAACATGCATCAACAGAGTAGATAAACAACTATGATACAGTCATACAGTGAAACGAGCAGAGTGCTTTCAGCTGATCTGGAGGAGCAACTATCAACATGCATCAAATCTCAGTAAGGTTGATGAACACATTGCAGGGGAAGGCATCTAGTGTGCTTCTGTTTATACAGTGCTTAAAGAGGTAAGACATAGTGCTTTTTTTTTTTTCTGTTTATGCCTATCTCATGTAGTTCATAAAACATGATAGAATGATGAATTCCACTCATGGTAGTAGTGACTTCTGGGGAAGAAGAAAAGGATCTAGGGGACTTTAAATAGAGTGGCATGTTTAAAGTGCCTTCCCACGTTTAAAACAATAGCAAGCAAGATGGGGTGGCACACACCTGTAATCCAGCAATCTGGGAGGCTGAGGCAGGAGGACTGCTGTGAAGGCAAGGGCAGCCAGGGCTACATGGTGATTTCAAGACTAGCCTGAAGTGTGTAGCAAGACCCAGTTTCAAAGAACCAAACAAATAAGTCAACAAACAAGCCAAAACAAAACAATGACATATTTAGTAGGATGCCAAAAAGCACACAAGGACCAAAGAGCTTTGTGCAGTTACAGGAGATAGCAAAAATAGTCTTGGAGCTCAATTCTCATAAAAAGTTAATACATTTTTTAAAATATGATAAAAATTGACTTACAAGCTTTTAGAAAAGCCTTCCAACAGCAATCATGCTAAATTATATATTTTTATTAAGGACAGAAGCACAAAATATCATCAGTGTAAGTGTTAATGCTTTTCAATGTTCAGATACAAGACATTGTGCCTTCAAAAACTGGAAGAACTTAAATTACAACTTCACCTTCTTAGATACAGTCAATTATTTTTTTAAAAAAATTGAAATGACGCACATATACATACAGAGAAGTCCACAGGACATGTGAGTACACTTTGTTGCACATTTGTAATTACAATGCAAGCTTGGGCCGCTCCCTAGGCCAAGAAGAGGAACATTCCAGAAGCCTTCAGGCCCTGTTCCTTCAGGGCAGTTTGTCTTATGAGGGTATAAACAACTATATAGACCAGGCTTGTTATTTCCACACACATTTTAAAAGGACAGCTAGCATTGATTTTTGAAATCTCAACATCGTTTGGGTCTGAGAAGTATTGCTTTCACTCTCGGGTGCCTGAGAAGATTTGGAAAATATTGGCTTATTCTGTGGTTTGTTGATGTCTTGGCCACAGTTAGCAAGAATAGGGCCAGAGCTTTAGCTGAGCCCTCAGCCAGTGCTGGCTGCTGTATCCTTGGTGATACGTGGGCTTAGCTCCTGGAAGTGGTGTCTGTCAGAGATCCAGGTACTTGCTCCACAGTGGCGTTTTCTTTCTAAAATGATTGGCCTGCCATTTTAGACCATCCTCTACTATCTGAGGTTTTTCTCTGTTTCCTTTGGACATTGTGCCCTTTTTAAACTGTTAAAGCAGATTATCAGGAGATGTGTCCCTAGCCTGAGGACCAGAAATCCATACTAGGGCTGGGTGTGGTGGCACACTTCTGTAATCCCAGCACTTTGGATGCTGAGGCAGGAGTATTGTTTTTTTTTTGTTTTTTTTTTTTTTTGTCTTTTTGAGACAGGGTCTCGCTATGCAGTTGAGGCTGGTCCTGAGCTCACTTTTGTAGCCCAGGCTGGTCTCGAACTCGCATCAATCCTCCTGCCTCAGCCTCCCGAGTGCTGGGATTACAGGCGTGAGCCACCACACCCAGCAGGAGGATTGTTTTGAGTTCAAGACTAGCCTGGACTACAAACTGAGTTCAAGGCCAGCCTGAACTATATAATATTAGTGAGACCCTATCTCAAAGAGACAAAACAAACAAATCCTAGACCAGCCTCTCCAGAGTGTCATTGTGGACTTTTGGGGCCGGATAATTCCTTGTTGTGAGGATGTTTCCTGTGCATTGTGGGTTGTTTAGCAGCATCCCTGGGCTCTACCCACCAGATGTCCACAGCAGCCTCTTGATTGTGACAACCAGAGCATCTCTGTACACTACCCAGAGTTCTCAGGAAAGTAAGCCACCCCTGTTGGGAGCCACTGCACAGAGGCATGGTATTCAAGTGAGACTTCTGGGTGCTGCAGCTGGGAAAGAGGTTGGGTAGTGTTGTGGTCTGTGTCCAGCTGTCGCCGTCAGCCTCTTGCAATCATGGGGTGGAAGCTTCTGGGGTTTGCGATGGATGATTGTGGGTGCAGATGCTGCACCTGCCCTGGGGCAGCTAATTTGCACTACCGTATGAGGAGAGATGAGAGCTAGATAGCTGCCTGAGCTGCTGCCACTCCCTTTGCTCTCTTGCTCTTTGCCACCACCATGAAAGGTTGCACCCTGCCATGTGCAGCCCTGCTTGGAGCCAGTTGAGTATGGACTGAAACCTCCATTGACTATGAGCTTTTCCTTCCTTCTTTTTTTTTTTTTTTTTTTTTTTGTCTTTTTAAGACAGGGTCTCACTATACAGTTCAGGCTGGCCTTGAGCTCACTTTTGTAGCCCAGGCTGGTCTCAAACACGCACCGATCCTCCTGCCTCAGCCTCCCAAATGCTGGGATTACAGGCGTGAGCCGCCATGCTCAGCTCCTTCCTTCATTTTTGGAGTATCTTGTCCCAACAATTAGAGAAGAACAGTAACTGAGACAAGTAGGAAGGCTGGATGAAGGCCCTGGATCAGGAAGAAGAGTGAAAGACAAAGACGGGAGGCACAGGGCCGGCAGATAATGGAGCTGGTCAACAGGGTGGGAGGTGGAGTTCAGGGAACAGCCAGTAGCAGGGCAGCCAGCATGAATCCAAATGGAAGACTCTGCCCTGAGGAGTTAGAAGGCAACTTTTATTATGCTAGCAGGTTGGGGAACCCAGAGATTCAAATCACCAGCCCAGAGTCAGATTTGAGTTCATTTTAAATATGGTACAAAGCTGAGAGCAAGTAATTACATGATTGGTTGCATGGAATATAAGAATTAGGGAGTACAGGAACTATGTGGTACTGTGCCGGGCAAGTTTGTACAGGAACATTCTAGGAGGGAGGAGGCCTAAGAAAAGTAGGCAGAGTTGAAAGTGCCCTGGACCAGACCAGTCTGCCCCAAACATGAGGGCCTGGTAGCCCTTCAAGCAAGTTGGAATCACCCTGTATATTTAAAACACAAGCCAGACAGTCACTTTGGCCCCGTACATTGTTAAGGGGGGACATCCGGGCCAGGATAGTCAAGGCTGGCTGTATGACAGCCACAAGCTATGAATTGATTTCTAGTTTTTGTTATAATATGCCTGCAAGTCTGCTATTCTATTTGTGTGCCCTGACAAAAACATAACGGGGGTGGGAGTGCAGAGCTGCGACACTGCGAAGAACCCTGGGAGGCTGAGCCCCGAGACGATGTTCTGCCTGCCACCTCTGCGACAGCTGCCCTGCCGCATTCACTGACCTTTGTGCCCTCCTAACTATTCTACGACTTCCTTGGTTCTGGAGAGAATTATGAGAGCCTAGAAGAGTTTGGAGAGAAGTTACAACCTTCTGATCTTGTATTTGCTGAACAGACATTTACCAAGCATCGACTTGGGCAACGTCTGTCCTGGGCACAGGCGCCCGGTAAGCACCAGCCCTCCATGGTGCCCGTGGAGAGACAACCTCAGGCAGGCAGCCCTGAGAGGCTGTGCCTGCAAGTGGCTGGGCAGGGCCACAGCCAGCCACGTTCCCCACTGTGGCATCCCCCTGGGCAAGTAACACCCCTAAGCTGTTATTGTCCGCCATAAAACAGGGTAGTCAGAATTTATTTATTTATTTATTTATTTTTATTTTTATTTTTTTTTATTTTTTTTTTTATTTTTTTTTTTTTGTGGGACCAGGGTTCAAACTCACGACCTTGCACTTGGCAGGCAGGCACTTTGTGCCATGGAGCGATCTCCCCAGCCCCCAGCATTCTTATTGAAGATGAGGGAAGAGGATTAGTATAAAGTGTGGCCAACCTGCTTTTTTTTTTACAGTACCTGGCACTAGCAAGCACTCACTAATAATAGTATATTTGAAAAGTTTTGAGCTGGGCGTGGTAGTGCACGCCTGTAATCCCAGCACTCAGGAGGCTGAGGCAGGAGGATCAATGTAAGTTCGAGACCAGCCTGGGCTACAAAAGTGAGCTCAAGGCCAGCCTGAACTGCATAGTAAGACCCTGTCTCAAAAAGACAAAAAAAAAAAAAAAAAGGTTTTGTTACTACTACTCTTTTCCCAGCCTGAGCTTGATACTTTCAATCCTTCTTCCTCAGCCTTCCAGAATCCTGGCTGCTGGATTCCTCTGCTGCTGCTTACATGCTACCTCCAGTCAGGACAGCTTACAGATGTGGATGATAACCAGGGCATCTGTGCCCAAGGAATAGCATGTTTATTCCCCTGGAGTTGGCGGCTTTGTTTCTGAGGCTTTGCTGATTCATCCTGGTGCTGTCTGGCATCCACCCACCTGCAGAGACCTCCTCAATCCCAAGGTCATGAGCTTCCTCAGATAGTGCTGACTTAATGTCTCCCTGCTCTGCAACTTTATGCAGTGAACTCGCACTTACCAAGCACTTCCTATGAACGAGACAGATGCCAGCCTGGCTTTGTGGAGCTTTCTGGGAGCTGGGAGGGGCAGACACGGGGTTGACTGTCCAAACGGAAGGTGCAGGAGGCTGGGGTAGCATGAAACAGAGAGGAGCCTAATCTGAGGGAGGACAAAGGTCAGGAGGGGCCTCACCCAGGAAGAAGCCTCCCTGATTTGTGAAGATGCTCAGAGTGGGGCAGGCTGGAGTAGCTTGGAGATCTCACCAGAGTGCTGGTGACTGAACCCAAGGAACACCCTCAGGCCACGTGTCCTGGCCTGCCCACCACCTTTGGCACAGCTGTCTACCTCTCTTTCTTAAACTTCCTCCCTCTGACCCCCATCCTACTTTTTTCCCTTTTCTTCAGCCTGCCCTTGTCCCTTGTGCTGACTTGTTTCAGTCACCTCTGCCTTCCTAGAAAATGGCCTTGTGCAATGGCCAAGGCAGTGGACGATGGGGCCAGGAAGGCCAGTGTGGCTCTGTTTCCCCCTTCATGGTCATGAGTTAGACAGGCAGGTGGCTCTGAGCGCTGTGGTCCCATCTGGGTATGGGGTTCCCTCAGCCAAGGCGGTCTGCTGGGGGTTAGGCCTATAAGGTGCTTAGATAGGTTGGTGAGAACCAGGAGTTGATTCTCACACTCCTTTCTCCTGTGTGAAAACTGATGTAGTTCAGTTAACTGTGTTCTCTTGGCTTAAGCTTGACTGCCAACTTGATTGGCTTAAGAGACCCAGAGGAAATTAAAAGCATACACTTCTGGGTGTGTTTCAGGGGTTCAGGAGAGCATGATTTGGCAGGGGGTTCTGTCTGCTCCCTGGCCCTTTCCTCTCTGGCTCCTCTCTCTGAGTCCTGGCTGCCACTGAAGAGAATAGCCTCCCTCCACTGTGCCCTTCTGCCAGGCGGTTTCTGCCTTAGAGCCAGCTCGCCATGGACTTAGACCTCCAAAACCATGAACCACAGCAGTAAGCCATTCCTCCCTTAAATGGTGGCTCTGAAGTATTCTGTCCAACAGTGCAAATGTGGTGTTCCAGGCTACAGTGCTCATGGCAAAGGTGTCCCCAACTCTTGGTAAAATTGCATGTGTGAGGAGTGTCTCTGTTTGACTTCTAATAGCCTGGATTTTGGACTTCCTTGGTGTGGTCTCTCTCTCTCTCTCTCTCTCTCTCTCTCTCTCTCTCTCTCTCTCTCTCTCTCTCTCTCTCTCTCTTTGTGGGACTGAGATTCAAACTCATGACCTTGCACTTGCCAGGCAGGCAGGCACTTGTGCCACAGAGCTATCTCCCCAGCCCCTGTGGTATCTTTGTTTAACCAGGCAGACTCCTTGCTGCCCACCCAGAGGTGCTCTGTGGGCTTGCCTCGGGGGATACAAGTGCCTGGAAAGCCTGGCCCAGCGTGGCTCCTGCACCAACTGGCCTGTGCCTGAGCTGATAGCTGGACAACTCAGTGACCCCATGAGTCAGATGAAAGGATGACACCCTCCTGGGGACAACATTCTGCCCATTCATTCATTTAAAAGTACCTGTTGATGGCCTACTGTGTGACAGGTGCTAGGAAGACAAGTTGAGCAAAGTAGGTCCGTTCTCTGAACTTACGTTGTAAGCACACCTGATAAAATGTATGTTGTGCTTTCAAAGAGTAGTGAGAAGGGTTGGCCTATTCTGGGAGGTCACAGAAGGCTTCTAACTTGGTTATTCTGGACGTGGCACCTGATGGCTGAATAGTGCTAAGTAAGCAAAGAACGGGGAGAGGAGATTCCAGGAGGAGAGGATGGGACAGGAAAGACAGAGCGGAGAGAAAGAGGACTGGCAGAGCTGCGCTTCCACCGGTCCTCAGAGGCTGGGCTGAGGGTCCAGCTGGTCACTGACCATGTGCAACGCTGGAGATTACTGAGCTGATACTGCGGGTTTTCTTTTTTGTTTGTTTGTTTTTGTACAAGGTCTCACTATGCAACCTGGACTTGTAGAGATCTTCTTGTTTCAGCCTCCCCGGCGCTGGGATTACAGGCAGGCACCACCAGGCCCAGTTTGGGTGGCTGACATGGCTCCCAGGATGGGGCCAGCACAGCAGGTCACCGGTGCCAGGGATAGGACCGGGTCCTTACGCTTGCCAGGCAGGTGCTTAACCTTCTGAGCCATCTCCCTGGTTCTTGTTTCTGTTTCAAGAACAGTGAGAAGCAGGGAGGGATGTATTGGGGGATGAGGGCGTTAACTTGTCCAGATTTCCAATTTGAAAAATTCATACTGCTCATGGGAGGCTGAGGCCGAGGCTGAAGCTGAGGCTGAGGCTGAGCCACAGGCTTTGTGCAGAATCCCTCACAGGCAGGAATGCCGGCCTTTGATTTCAGGGTCTCTGCTGCTCAGCTGAGCTGGGCTGCCCCATCACCTCAGTTTTGGTCTCTTGACGCCAAACACTGTTTGGAGGAAGTGAGCGGTGTCGGGAAATGGGGATGGGCCAGAGGTGGCCCAGGCATGAGCAGGAAGCATCCAGAGCACTCATAAAGACCAGTCGGCCCCATGGCAGCTTTTTCTGTGGCTTGGAGAACTGCTCTTGGCATCAGAGGCAGACATTTTCCATCAAATGAGATGAACGAAAAATCACATTTCTGCTTTTTTTCTCTCTCTCCTCTAGGCTTATATTCGGCACCCTTTACCCAGCATATTACTCTTACAAGGCTGTGAAGTCAAAGGATATTAAGGAATATGTAAGTAGAGCTGTTCCTCTTGGAGGGGGTGGGTGATGGGGGAAGGAGGCTGCCACCAGCTGTGACATTGCAGTGGGGCGTGCCCTCCTTGGTGAGGACGCTGCGAGCAGGCATACTTCCTGTGAGGCTTCTCCGGAGTCCTGTCTACATCCGTCCCTGCTGAGCCTTGAATGCTGCAGTGAGAAGAGCACTGAGAGCCCCAGGGAGAGGAAGCGGCACCTGGAATTAGGGAGTCCTGCTGTGCCACATGCCTATGCGTAGGACACACTGCAAACCCGCAGGCATGTCCCCGGGGACAGCCTGGCCTCGAGGATGGGTGCACAGGTCCTAGAGCCCCACAGACCTGGGTTTTGTCCTGACCCTGTGTGACCCTGTGTGATTCCCACATCCTGTGCTTCCAGCCCTGTTGCTGTTGAAGCTTTGAAGGCAGGGGCGGCTGTTTGTCCACGGCACCTTGCAGAGCACTGAGCACAGGGAACGGGCCTGGGACTTCTCCCTGGTCAGAGAATTAGGCCAATGAGCAGCGATGCTGGTGACCCTCAGCACTGTCCTTGGAGGTGCTGGCCATCCATAAGAACAACCCCTGGGCGACAAATCCATGCTGCAGTGAGGACTGAGAGAAGGGGACCTTCCGCGTGTAGGATGCCAACCCAGGAAAAGGGGCAGAGTGTGTGGATTTGGGCAGAAAAGAACTGAGGTTGAGCTGAGGCTCTGACATTTGAACCTCCAAGGCCCTCAGTGTTTTCATCTGAGCTCCAGGGCGGAGAGCAATGATCCCCCTCTGTCTTTCATAAAGGAAGTGATCAGAGGTAAGTAAAGAAATAATTCAAGCTGGGCATGGTGATTCATGCCTATAACCCTGGCACTCAAGAAGCCTGAGGCAGGGCCCAGTGGGATGGCTCAGCGGTCTAAAGCGCCTGCTTGGGAAAGCTTGGACGGCTTCAGGGACCGTGGTTCGATCCCCGGCACCACATGCTGCACCAGCCCTGTCCTTGGGGTGGGCTGAGCCAGCCATAAAAATGAGTGAATAAACAAACAAAGGTTCTGAAACAAGAAAAAAAAAAATAATAATAATAATAAATAAATAAATAAATAAAATTCTTTAAAAAAAAAAAGAAAAAAGAAGCCTGAGGCAGGAGGATCCCAAGTTCCAACCCAGCCCGGGCAGCTTAATGACTTGTTGAAATCTTGTCTCAAAATAAAAAATAAAAAGGGTTGAAAACATAGCTCTATGCAAAAGCCCAGTGTTAATTACCCAGTAACACATTCTACCCCCCTCACACACACATACACATGCACGCACACCCCACACAGCAGGCTTTGAAAGTCATTATTGTCTTAGGCTTCCTAAGGAGCCTTTATGATGACACCTGTGGATCACCTCCCTCTTCTCCCAAGCTCCCAGAACTACTTAATTCCACCTCGTTTTGGTGCTCCTCACAGGGCCCCAGAAGGAATGATTTCTCCCCTGGAGACCTTGCCTAGGGTGCATGAATGTGTACGTGCACTATATGTAGCTGTAAAGTTGCAACACAGAACCTCCTGGTTCTCAATTGACTTGGCCCCTGAGAAGGCCTCAGGCCACCTCTTCCAGGCCTCCCTCTCTCGGCCCTTTCCCACTTCCAGCACAGGGTGCCTGTGACAGCAGTGAGGCCAGTGTGGGGCCTCTAAGCTGTAAGGGCTGACCCTCCACTGTACAGGGGCTGAAAATTCTCTTAGCTTGACAGGGGGCAGGGAGAGATCAAGCCCTGGTGAAATATTTGTGCTGACTAAAATCACAGCGGCCTGATTGGGTGGCAGTTGGCTAATTGAGAGCTCGCTGTTGTTGCTTGCAAGCAGGGCAGCTGTTACTGTTGGCTGGGCAGTGACTTGCTGGCTCTCCTGGGGGAGGCTGTGGAGATGAGATTAGTGGGTTTCTGGGTACAAATGGAACTGGAAGAAGGAGCTGAGTTGTGGCAGGGGCATTGTCTGTGCTCATACTGTCACAGAAGGTCACACTCACTGTCACAGTCATGCACTCTCACAATCTTCAACCTTATGTGTCTTACACACTCGCGATCTCCCATTTTCTTCTTCGGCCAGCCTTTGTGATTCGTAGCTCCATTTGCCCAAGAGAGAATTCTGCAAATTTCCTCTCTTGGGCTGGGGAGATAGCTTGGCTACCTAAGTGTCTGCCTGGCAAGCGTAAGGTCCTGAGTTTGATCCCCTGCACTACATGCTGTGCTACACCACGCAGTGTGGCCCCAGAACCAGATGTAGTAGGACACACACACCAGGTGGGGGGCTGCTGCTGTGTCTCTTCACCTCTTGCCCTTCCCGATCTTTCACACCAGGTCCCTCCCTGCCGTGCTGCTGCTCCCTGAAATGTGCTCTTTCTACCATGGGGTCAGCCTCATTTTGTTAGCACAGTGGCCTTTGCGCTGGGTGCATATGCAGCCCTTCTTTTTTTTGTAAGAATCTCATTATATTGCTAAGTTGTCCAGGCCAGGCTCTAACTTGCAGTTCTCCTGCCTTGGCTGCCCAGGGCACTGGAATTACAGGTGTGTGCCACCACATCTGGTTTGGTTTCTTACTATCATTGTAATAAGTTATCATGATCTTGGTGTCTTAAAAGCAGTACAAATGTATTATCTTACAACTGTGCAGTTCAGGAGCCTGCCAGGTCTCCCTGGGCTCAGATCCCGTGGGGTACGTTCCAGTGGCGGCTCGGGAGGAGAGTCCATCCCTGCACTCCTTGGTGTGTGTCCCTTCATCTTTCTTCAAAGGCAGCATAATTCCATCTCTCTTTCACACACACACACACACACACACACACACACACACACACACACATATTTCCATTGTTACTTCTGCTTCTCATCAGCTGGGAAAAGTTCTTTCTTTTGAAGGATGCATGGGATTATGTTGGTCCAGGCTAATCTTCCCACATGAAGGTCTCTAATTTAAAAACTCTGCCAAGGGGCACGGCAGCATGGTTCAGTGGTCTAAAGCGCCTACTTAGGAAAGCTTAAGCGGCTGCAGGGACCGTGGTTCAATCCCCGGCACCACATGCTGCGCCAGCCCTGCCCTCAGGGCAGGCTGAGCCAGCCATAAAAAAAAAAAAAAACTCTGCCAAGTCCCGTTTACTTGTACCATATGGGGATGAAGACATGGACATCCTCAGGGACAAATCATCCTGCCCACCATACCTAACCAGCCCCCTGCTGTCCCTCCTTTCCCATTCCCTTGTCTACATAACATCCAGATACCTTTTAGAGACAGGAATCTGTCAATCTCGTGTCCTCTGGATTGACAGTCTCAGGATTGAAGCCGAAGTCCTTTATTCAGGATGTAACACCATTGGTGACCTGACCTCTTTCTGCTGCTTCTTTTTGTGCTTCTTCTTGCTTGCAAGCTGCTTCTCCACGGGTTTTTAGTGCCATTGGCCTCAGTCCTTAGGGTGCGGTCTGTGGGCCACCATCCACATCACTGGCTACTTGTTAGCTGCAGAGCATCTCAGCCCTCCCCTCTGCCTGCAAAGACGATATTTTTTTTAACAAGATTGCCAATTTGGAAAACATTACTGTTAGTATTAGCCTGAAGAGTCATATATCTTTCCAAAGTTGTTGTACCTATCAAGGTGTTGAGATGAAATCTTAAACAGAAAGGGCTTTATGGGGAAATGAAGAATTAATTGGAAGGCTAGAGGAAGACACTCAGAAATTGGGGGAGACCCTGAAGGCTGAGTGATGGTAACAGCCATGCTCGGGCCTCAGCAAGCTTCTAGTTGGGCCATCAGGGACCCTGGCCACAGCTGCCTATATGTTTGGAACAGGCCCTGAAGGTTCAAAGCCTGGAGGGGAGCACTTGATTCTTCCAAACCCAGATGACAAGTTCAACCTTCAGTGCTGGGAGGTTCCCCCAATTTAGAAGACCCTAGATGTTGGCTAGTCAAGGGGGAAAACAAACAAATAAACAAACAGCAATTACAGTGACTCTTTGGCTGCCTAAAACCTACATGTGCCATTTGAAGGCTTTATTTATAGTTTGGTTTTAAAAAGCAACCTTCTGACAAGAATTCTATATGATTCACTCACTTGTTAAATCCAGATTTCTTCAGTTACTGAGTCCACGACCAGATCTAGCATCTCTGGGCAAAGTCCTCTTCTCCTCTGGTTGTGACAGAATCCTGGCTCAGTGGTGCACATGCTACACAATGAATTGTCAAACAAACCATTGTCACCAGCCTATATGCTATATCAGGGAAAAAAGAATGCATTAAGGTGTAATTACTTAAAATATTTAAATTTTCATACCACAAAAAGGAAAAAAAACGTGGATAAAAACTAAAGTCTGTACTTGTGCAACTAACCAAGATTTCATAGCACTACTACAGCTTTTGTTAAGATAATTTTTTCCTGTATTTAGGGCAGGGTCTACTGGGTCTCACTACGTAGAGCAAATCATAGTGATTCACCTGTTTTCAGCCTCCCATGTGCTGGGATTACAGGCGCATGCTACTATGCCCAGCCTCAATCACCGTCTCAGGACTCCCCGTGGGTGGGGCCAGCACAGCATGTGGGGAATCAAACCCTGGCTGCTGTGCTCTGACTAAGCAGGTGCTTTAGTCTGCTGACCTGTCATGCTGGCCTGTTAAGACAATGTTTTAAACAATGTAATTCATAATATGTAAGTAAAAAACCATATGTTGAAGATTTTACTTATAAATTCACAAGGGAACCAGTAAGGAATTAAAAAATAGTTCAGAGGAGATTCCAAACCATAGACATTTAGACAATCTAAAATGTTGGAATTAATTTGTTAACTGATTTCTTGGTGCAATGGAAAGTGTTTTAGTTACTTTACTTATTGCTGCAACCATATATCCAATGCCCAAAGTTAAAGGAGGAAAGGTTTATTGAGTACACCGTTTATAGAGGTTTTAGTCCATAATTCATAATAGGTTTGGGTCTTAAGGCAGAGTAGCTTGGCAGTAGGGCATTACAGAGAGAAAACAATTCATGACAGCAAAAGAGGGCAAAAGCAACGAGACAGAGACAGAGACAGAGTCAGAGACAGAGACAGAGACCAACAGAGAAGGATGGTGGGGAAGAGAGAGCACAAGCCCCTTTCCACCCATTACAGTATGCAGGCTACTCACCCTAGAGCAGCCCTCACACCCTTAATCCCAGCATTGGACTATGAATCAGCCACAAACTCAAAATTCAGCCACCTCTGAAGAGCCCGGCCCCCCATGAGTGCATGAAACTTTAGGGGGCATCTGGGCACAAACCACAACAGGAAGTCAGTTATCCCTCCACTGGGTAAAACCCACTGCATCCTGATGGACAAAATCATTTTCACTGCAGTCAGTTTTCTAAAACTTACAAAGTTGTAAAATGGCACAGAGAGAAGGAATAAGACACCTGCAGAATCCAGCTAATTCAGAAGTATGTGCTGGACACCCAGCATTCCATAGATGTGCATTCTTTTTCCAGGTTTTCCCGATACTTCCTTCTCTTGCTACCCAGTCCGATACTGCTTAGGGGGTGGATTCCATATTCAGTGATGTGGCACAAACCTTGATTCTTAAGAGTCCGAGACCTTGGCAGTCTTGTCTCTGTGGGGTTCCAGCACTGGTCTATTGACTTCTACCTCTGTACACAGCAGTGCTAGGGCTGCACCCCCACAACCCACAACTTCAGCTACCTTCCTTTTCACTGCCTTGTGTAGCAGTAATCTCAGTTATCCTTCATAATCAGGATCATTCATGCCATCCGAGCAGATATGTCCCTTTATAATCTGTGCCTTCATGTGAGGATTTTGAAATGGCCATGTGCCAGCTTTCATTTCACTGCAACATTTTGTATCCCCTGATGGGCAGGTCCACTAGCAAGGTATTGGAAATTCACTAAAAAGCAAAGATCACTTTCGGCCTGAACCGCCATCTTCCAGTAATTTGTCAAAATGACTAACACAAAGGGCAAGAGGAGGGGAACCTGTTATATGTTCTCCAGGCCCTTTAGAAAACATGGTGTGGTTCCTTTGGCCACATACATGCGAATCTACAAAAAGGGTGACATTGTAGACATCAAGGGAATGGGTACTGTGCAAAAAGGAATGCCTCACAAATGTTACCATGGCAAAACAGGAAGAGTCTACAACGTTACCCAGCACGCTGTTGGCATTGTTGTAAACAAGCAAGTTAAGGGCAAGATACTTGCCAAGAGGATTA
>PVJA010048460.1:0-14195 GCA_004027025.1 Myocastor coypus
TTAGGAGGCTTAGATTCAATAGCCTCCAACGTCACAAGCTTCACTGGTGGCACACTGCAATTGCAAAACCTTTGATTGTATATGTATCTGCTTCCTCTTAGTCCAAAGGGAAGTATATTCTTTCCTGTTTTTTTTTTTCTTTCTTTCTTTTTTCTATGCAACATTAATAGGGAGGTGGGTCATGCCCACACACTGCACTCTATAGAATGATTGTGAGGACAATATGCAATATGTCAACTTTCAAAGAAAAAAAAGGGGAAAAGAAAAAAAAAAAGTAATGTGGATTTAGAAAGGTTCATGTTTAGTTGTTTGATCAATCTTATATACCTATATGTATTAATCTAAACTGATCCGATGATGAAAATATGTAATATAACCATTGTTAAATTTAAACAATAAAAGAACTGGAAAAAAAAAAAAGATTCTGAGCCCCACTTGAAACATATTTGACAGGTTAAATTTAGCATTTCAGTCTCTAGTCCTTTCACTGTGCTGTGCCAGAAGATCTCTAGCCCTTTGTCATCATCTAACATGAGCCAGCATTTGATCCAAGTTTGTCCTGGGGAACTTGGGTTTGCATTAGAATCATAGACCATGGTAATATGATCTATAGGGAATACATGTAGAGTAAATCCATATCAACCAGCTTGCTCTAATACAAATTCATATGTTGCCCTCCTTGGTCAAATAGCCTTGGAATCCATCCCCCAAAAGTGGCCCTATTTTGTAGAATTTGCTGCTTCCTATGAGTGTGTTGAGAATGACTTCTGGACTTTTCCCACTCTGATTCTGCAGTTTATCCTTGGCAACCACACTGAGTTACCAGGAAAAAATTGTAAAAAGGCACGGAGGCACGAACAGTGGGGAAAATGTTAAGTTGCACCTGGAAGGGAATTTTGCATTCATGAGAGAAGAAAATCATCTGGGGATACATTCCAAGGGGTTCTGAGTTTGGGACTCCCTGTGTTCCCTTCATACCCCTACATTTCTCTATTGCAGTTATGGGGCTACTACTCTTTTTCATTTATTCTGTGGCATGGATATTAGTGCAAGAAAGCTAAACAGCATTTTTAGCAGTAGGACTGTTCAGGGATCTTATTCTGTAGCTCAGGAAGTAACTGTTTTATTATGGTCACAACAAAATACTCTGTGATTCATCCTCATCTTTGAAGAATGGGAGATTTGAACACATTCATGCCCTAAATCAAATTATCTAATGTGGAATGTAATATCTTAGTGGAATGCCCATGCTGACAATCCTAGGAACCCATAAGGAAACACAGGTAGACTAGACATTCCTGAGATCTGTTAATCATGTTTGGAATGCTGCCTGCTCTCATAACCATGTTTCCATTATTATTCCTCTATCTCAAAAGTCTAGGGCAGTGCACACATGTTCCCAGAGGTTTACAGGTCTGTGCATATTATCCCCAGTGACACAGATGCTAACTGGATTGATCTGTTTTCCATTTTCTGTTCTGAAACTTGAGTGAAATGCTCACTGACTTCTATCCCATTTTTTTTTAAATTTATTTATTTTCTTGTTTCAGAACCTTTATTTGTTTATTCACTCATTCTTATGGCTGGCTCAGCCCGTCCCAAGGGCAGGGCTGGCACAGCATGTGGTGCCGGGGATCAAACCGCAGTCCCTGAAGCCACCCAAGCTTTCTCAAGCAGGCGCTTTAAACCACTGAGCCATCCCGCCGGGCCCCTTCTATCCCATTTTGAAATGAGAAAAAAAAAATGCTGTATATTTCTCATATTCTTTAGGACCTGATATTTACATTCTATGAGACCAAAAATTTAGGGCTCTACTACCAAAAGAGTAGAAGCCAACTATAAGATGAGCAATAAGACAGGTTGCTATTGAAAAGTAACGAGCGAGTCTCAGTACTGAAGGATAGGCTATGATACCAGAAATCAAAGGCCACAGGAGCAAGGGTCCTCTCTTACAGGCTTGTCTTCCAGACATTGTTGCCAGTTGATATAGTAACAGTGTCCTTCCATCTGTAGGTAGCTCTGTGGAGAACAAGATTTCTAGAAAATAATCTGCTTGACTGAGCCTCAGCATATGTCCATGCCTGTGACTGGAAGACGCCATTCTCTAAAGAAGGAATTCTGAGAAGGCAAGAAGTAATTCAGTACTACACCCCACTCTTAAGAATTATTACAGGGTAGAAGCCGGGCGTGGTGGCGCACGCCTGTAATCCCAGCACTCGGGAGGCTGAGGCAGGAGGATCGGTGTGAGCTCGAGACCAGCCTGGGCTACAAAAGTGAGCTCAATGCCAGCCTGAACTGCATAGTGAGACCCTGTCTCAAAAAAAAAAAAAAAAAAAAGAATTATTACAGGGTATATGTTTGGAAAGCCCTTAGTGGCTTGTCTGATATATGCTAGAATTAAGAAAAATTAATTAATAAGTGCTCTACAAATACCTTCTGTTCTAGTAACTCTTACAGCAAATATATTTTTTAATCAAATGCTGTATGTAGAAGCATGGCTGGTCTTTGCCACCCCAAAGGACAGACAATCTGATTAGGGGGAGTATATATAATCTTCAATATATAATAAGTAATATAGATAGCGTGTATGGTAAACTTTATGTAGAAAAGTGGGGAAAGTTGAACTTGGAAGTCAACGAATCAGAGGGTATTCCAGATGGGCCTCATGAACAAAAGGTTGAACATAAGATGCACATCAAAGCCGGGCATGGTGGCTCACGCCTGTAATCCCAGCACTCGGGAGGCTGAGGCAGGAGGATCGGTGCGAGTTCGAGACCAGCCTGGGCTACAAAAGTGAGCTCAAGGCCAGCCTCAACTGCATAGCGAGACCCTGTCTCAAAAAGACAAAAAAAAAAAAAAAGATGCACATCAAGTGCTCAATGAAGGTTGAGCAAACCAATTTTGTTAGAAGTACATAGAGATGAGAGCAGATCTCAAAAATGACCTGCAGTTAGTCCCCTACAAAGAGATATAATAAGCCCCCCAAATCTATGTTCTAACCCATGCAGCCTCTAAATTTACCTTAGCAGGCAAAAGAAGTGTTGTGTTGGCATGTGTGATTAATTAAAAATCCTGATATGGGGAGAGTATCCTAAATTATTGAGCAGCACTTGTAATCACAGGTATCCCCTACAAGACAGAGGCAGAAGAAGGTTATGGGAGCAGAGACTGATGTGGCCACAAGCCAAGCAATGCTAGCAGTTATCAGAGGATGAAAAAGGCAAGAATGGATTCTCCCCTAGAGCCTAAGAAGCTATGGACCCTACCAATGCCTTGATTTTAGCTTAATGGTACTCAACTATTTAAGATTTGGCCTTCAGTACTGTGAGAGAATAAATTTCTATTCTTCCATCTTTCCATATTTGTGGTCATTGATCACAGCATCAAAAGCTACAGCAAAAAATTGCCTTTTTACTTCTATTTAAGTAGGACTTCTGCCCCCTGTTCTACAAACCACTTGTTACTTCCCCAACTTCTGTCTCCCAAAATTTCATGCATGAACCTCAAAATGTATCTGGGAATTGTGTGAGTCCCTACATTCCCCTTTGCCTAGCTAAGACACAATACTCCAAAACAAACAGAGGCATGGCAAGTCATCAACTGTATGACACAGACGTAACACTAACATACTTTTGGATACACAAAATAAATGGAAAGGACAGAGTAGGTTTTTTCCACTTTTTTTATTTTTTAAATACAAATAGTAATAAAATTAGAAATGATACAGAAATTCAGCAGACAAAATAATATGAATTTGACAGTATTTGTTGTATTGCATAGTGTTGTCTTCAGCTTAGTTGTACAGATTACCAGACATATGCATGCAAAATTGAAAAAGAAAAAAGTAAAAGAAGTTATAAGAAGTTAAGATGATTCAGGACCAGCCTCAACTGCATAGTGAGACCCTGTCTCAAAAAAGAAAAAAAAAGAAGCTAAGAAGAGAGAAAAATGAAAAAAAGAACATAAAAAAACCCTAAACATTAACTGTACCTTTCCCTAGGCCAGCAGGAATCCACAGTATAGTTACCCAAGCCATCCTGCATACATACATCGATAAACCTCTCTCCCCCATTCCCTCTCTTGCCTTTCTCATTTCCGTAATTCCTTCCTTTTGGACAGATTCATTCCCCGTTGACAGGACAGGTTAGTTTGATGAGACGAGAAGATCAAGAAAGCATAGCACGAAGAAGCATGAGACCTTGACAGTAGTCTAAGGCAGGGCAAGGACCCCGGGCTTCCTCCTTTCAGGCTATGGGAGCCACAGATGGTTGCTGAGCAAGTAAGCAACACCATGGGAGGAACAATCAAGATCGGGCTGGTGGCAGTGTGCGGCACAGGGTGCAGGAGATGGCTGCAGGCAGAAGGCATCTGTGGAGAGCAGCACTGCAGTGGAGATGGCCAGACAAGGCAAACCAGGGAGAAGCCCAGCCAGGCTTCAGTGGAGATCATGGCTTGTGAAGAGATTTGCAAAGCAAAAATTAACAGACCAGCCAGAGTTCCTCAGCTCTGCTTTCTAATTATGTAGCCTGAGTTAATTAACTGTTCCACACTTCAGATGCTTCATCTGTAAAATACTGAGAACATAAGGTATATTCTATAATGAAAAAAATCTAAGAATTGTACTTGCCCTCTCCATTCTCATTGTCTCATCTTAAAAAAGAAAAAAGAAAAAAACAAAACAAAACAAATCCTCAGGTATATCCCCAAACCCTCCTGAAATTATAACAGAAGACAAAACGAGAAAACTCTGATGTATACGAGGAAGTCAAGATGTGCTAATAAACCCTCTGACACATATATTTGTTGTAACTCATTATAAAATGTGTTATTTCCTATGTCACGTTGACAGTTCCATTCCCATTAAGTAGTTCCCAGTAAGAGTTTATGTACTTAAGTTTCTCTCAACAAAATTTTGTCCTATGGGACTGATGAGGAGAAAGAGGTGAAGGGCAGGGAAAGGGCAAGGGCTAGCAGGAAAAGGGAGGGGAGGAGATCAGATGCTACACCTGCATTACCTCATGTAATCCCCTTGAAACCCTAAAGCTTGGTAGGGTCTATTATTATTCCCATTTCACAAATGAGAAAATAAAAAATTCACCAAGTTAAGTAACTTGCCCGAAGTTACACAGGTAGGAAATGAGAGCTAGAATCCAAATTCCTCTCAAAAAGTGTCTGATTTTAAGGAAGAGCAAAAGTTAAACGTGTGACCCAAATGAAGAGGCAAGACATGACAGGATGGAATCGCGGTCCATGTGGTCCATCACAGCATTTGATCAAATGTCTTCATTCCTGGTCTGCCCTTCTCATGCTGTGGACAGAATGTTCTCTCTGCCTGATGTCATTGAAGTCTGGGTTTTTATCCATTTTTTCTTTGTTACACGTTGGTACTGGGGATCAAACTTGGGACCTTGTGCTTGCCAGGTAGGCACTACCCAGCTATCTCCTCAGCCAACATCTGGATTTTTAGAAAGGAAAGACATGTAGCAACCATAGAACCCAGTAGACTAGAAACTAATACTCAGCTAAGACAAGACATCTATTGCTCAAGATCACAAGCCACGGGGATGCTGAGATTATCACAGCAAAAGCTGGACATAATGGAAAGGTACTGACAGGTACAATATTGTAACTGGCAGTAAAGTTTCCTGCTAAACTTTCTTTTTCTTTCATTTTCCTGACAAAAAGTATTTTTAAAAAATACTTTTGATGGGCTGGGGAGATAGCTCCAAAGCACAAATGCCTGCCTGGTGAGTTCAAGGTCGTAAGTTTGAACCCCAGTCCCGCAAAAAAAGCACTTTTGGGCCACCTTGTTTCTTTTCCACTTTTGGAGAAAATGAGCAAAAACATTTCTGTGAACAGAAAGTTAGTTCCCGCCAATAGAAATGATTTTTAAAAATTTCCACTAGAGTGGTCTTAACAGAAACAACACAACAACATTGAGGAGATGGATTGAGGTGTACAAATTGCCCAAAATCCTTTTCATAGAATTACAATTGTTAATGCCAAGTGAACTTCATTCCAAATATCTTTGCTTGTCTATAGATAGAAAACTGGGTGGACCAGTAAAAAGAAGTAATTTCATAAAAGTGAGAATACAAAATACTTGCAGCCAGCTTGAATGTTTTCTTGGCCATCAGTCACTTGCTTTTTCTGCCTGGAAATTCACCTTACCCCTACAAATATAATCATTTGGAGCATATGTCTTAGTGCCTTTGTTTTCCCATTTCCTACAACATAATAGCCCTATTTAAGCTTTTTGTTCAGTAACTTATTAGAAATTTCTTTTCTTGCGAGGTATGAGTATGTGAGTGTGGGGCTACTCTTGCCAGTCCTTGTTGTATCTACAATATCAATATTTCTTTTTTTTTCTTTTTATTATTTTGAGACAGGGTCTCATTACAAAGCTTAGGCTGGTCTTGAGCTCACTGTGTAACCCAGGCTGTTCTCAAACCTCCTGATCCTCCTGCCTCATTCTTCTGCCTCAGCCTCAGATAACCAATGACTGATGGAATTATAGGTATGGACCACCATGCCCAGCTTAATATCAATATTTCTACTACAGTATGCCCCCAAATCCTTGCCTCAACCCCTCCTTCCCTCTTCCCCTACCCATCTTCCCTTTTTCATTCTCTACTGCCACACATTTGACCTCATATGTACAGAACTAATGGGCCAGCAAGATAGCTTAGGGGACTAAGTGCCTGCTTAGGCAAGCGCAGGCATCAGGGTTCAATCCCCAGCACCTCATGCAGTGCCAGCCCCACTCCTGGGCATGCTGAGCCAGCTGTAACTGGGTGTGGTGGCACATGCCTGTAATCCCAGTGCTGGGGAGGCTGAAAACAGGAGCATCACTATGAGTCCAAGGTGTGTAGTGAGACCTTATACCAAATACATCAAATAAATAAGTAAATGGCGCCGGGCGTGGTGGCTCACACCTGTAATCCCAGCACTTGGGAGGCTGAGGCAGGAGGACTGGTGCGAGTTCGAGACCAGCCTGGGCTACAAAAGTGAGCTCAAGGCCAGCCTCAACTGCATAGCAGGACCCTGTCTCAAAAAGAAAAAAAAAAAAAAAAAAAGTAAATGGATATTAATACTTGACTTCTCCTTTTTTCTCTTCATCTTTTTTTTCTATATTCTGAGAGAATCTGAGGCTTTTTTCTTTTCATCCCCTCCTGTTGGATTAAGATTTCTCTTGTCCTGGGGCCCGGTGGGATGGCTCAGCGGTCTAAAGCGCCTCCTTAGGAAAGCTTGGGCGGCTTCAGGGACCGCGGTTCGATCCCCGGCACCACATGCTGCGCCAGCCCTGCCCTCGGGGCAGGCTGAGCCGGCCATAAAAATGAGTGAATAAACAAAGATTCTGAAACAATAAAAATTAAAAAAAAAAAAAAAAGATTTCTCTTGTCCTAAACATAACATTAGTTACCCATTTCTCTATAGTTATAATAGTGATATTGCTCCATAAATATAAGATCTAAAATGGGAAATTCATAAAAATTCACTTTCTCCCCATCAGGACCTTTTGTAAGCATGACGACCTCCTTTGATCTCATGGAATAATGTTAGGATTCCAAGATGATGGATAGAAAAAACAGAAGCCCATTTTCCCTTTGAAAACCAACCAACTTCTGGAAAGTTTTCCGCTGTCTATTATCACAGAAGCAGATGTGGTCTCCAGGCAAGTGGAGACCCACAGCTCCTCCAGTATGTAGGGAATGTACTGACTCCGATGGGCAAGAATACAACAGGCAAAGCTAAGGAAAGGCCAACGGTCTGGCACTAGACAAACTATGGCCTCATAGCTGGAGTAAAGTGGACTTTGGGCATTCCAAGAAGGACTCACTAACATCAGAGATACAATTCTTGTCAAACAAGTGTCAGTGACTGTGAGGAGGCTTAGAAGTCAAAGTCAGCCCAGAACATGGGATCAGCCCTGGAAACGCAACCTCCTTTCAGCTTCCTCTTGAGACAACTGTGGAAGCCTGACAGAGGCAGCTCCCATTAAGCTACAAGCAAAGTGGAACACAGCAAAGCCATACCCCGAACACAACACATTGAATGTCCCTGTGTTCTCCCTCAGGTTACGCAGCAGGTGTCCCCACAATGCCAGAGTGCTTGACATTCTCACTGGCCATCTGGAATTTGCAGTGCTGCCTGTGTCTGCTTGTGGATCTTTTAACCTACACGGCACGTCAGTGCTCATCAGCGGGTATGAGTGGAACCTCACTGTGGAGACTGACTTCCTATTACAGTGCTCCAGCATTGGGCTGAAGCGGAAGCAAATGCAAGGAAAATGAAAAGCTCACAACAGGACAAAGTAAGTAGGCAAGAAAACAAGGCACCGAGGGTGAGAGCAGGAGAAACACCAACACACAAAAGCAGATCTGCAATGCCACAGAATTCCCAAGCACAGCATATAAAATATCTATGATCATGTACAAGAAATGAGACAAGCTTTATAATGCCTGCAGAGAGCAAAAGGCCACTGGCTGTAAGAATCTGTTTTGTTGGCACCATCATTTTTCATTTCGATTCAATGATGCATCAAGCAGTCTAATGAAAAGTTAAACTGCCAAGATCCGGAAAGCTCAGCAAAGGTTTAAGGTCTATGATGAGAGGAAAATATGATCTTCAGAATGACACTGTTTATAAACCTTCAGGAGTGCTGAGACTGTCATAAAACACTACCATAGGGCTGAAATAAAGTTAGAAGCTCTAAGTCTTTAGGACTTCACAGACAGATACCCTCAGATGCTATTAAGAGTATGAATCAGAACCACCTTCAGGAGGGCAACTCTGAAACAAGTCTATAGCAGCGATTCTCAACCTGTGGGTCACAACCCCAGTGGTGGTCAAATGACCAAAACACAGGGGTCGCCTAAAGCCATCGGAAATCATAACTGTAGCAAAATTAGTTTTGAAGTAGCCGCCAAAATTATTTTTTGGTTTGGGGTCACCTCAACATGAGGAACTGTATTGCGGGGTCACAGCATTAGAAAGGTTGAAACACTGGTCTATAGAATCTAAGGACACACTTCTTAAACAAATGTTTTTCTTCTAGGAATTTATTATAAGAAACAAACTAAGGGGGCATGACAGTATTTAGTTGATTGGTGTGTGTGTGTGTGTGTGTGTGTGTGTGTGTGTGTGTGTGTTTGTGTATTTGTGTGTTAATGGGGATTGAACCCAAAGGCTTTCCAACTAAATTATGCCACAGCCCTTCTGTATTTTTGAGTCAGGGTCTAACTGAATTACCCAGGCTGGGCTTGCCTTTGCAATTTTCCTGCCAGAGGTCCTCCCCCAACCCCCCATATTACAGGCATGTTACCACCATGTTTAGCTTATCTATGAATTAAAAGCAAAGTAAATGTCCAAAAACAGAACTGTTGGGCTGGATGTGGTGGCTCATGCTTGTCAGCCCCGTACACAGGAGACTGAAGTAGAGGGATCACTGTGAGTTCAAGACCACCCTCAACTACATAGGTAAATCCTGTCTCAAAAGAAAGTAAGGAATTGTTCAATCATGTACAAGCAAAGGAAAAATAGAAGAGCACTGGGAGCTCATGAAGGTGGATGTGGCACATGAAAGCTATTTCCTTTGGGGGGCTATTGTGCTGCAGGAGACCCAAGCCAGGGCCCCAGCAAGGTAAGCGTGTATTCTGCCACTGTACTACATCTGCAACCCCCAGAATGTCCTTTCATTTATTTAAAATTTCTTTAAAATCTGGTTTGGGGCTGCTGGTGATTTAGCTCATTTGCAGGACGTTTGTAAAGCTGAGTTTAATGCCCTGTGCCATCTCTCTCTGTCTCTGTCTCTCTCACACACACAGTGTAATTTTTATTAGATGTGACTTTAGGTTATTTATTTTGACCTTTCAAATTCTTATTTTTTTGCACTAAAGTAAGCACAGTAATACCTTCACAAAAGCATCACTGTAATTAATACCAAGTGCTTAGTCTCCTCTGCTACAAATTGGACTTAATGGCACTATTAAGTGTCTAATGGCACTAGTTCATTAAAATTGTACTCTCAGGGCCCAGCAGGATGGCTCAGTGGTCTAAAGCGCCTGCTTAGGAAAGCTTAGGTGGCTGCAGGGACCGCAGTTCGATCCCCAGCACCACATGCTGTGCCAGCCCTGCCCTCAGGGCAGGCTGAGCCTGCCATAAAAATAAATAAACAAACAAAAGTTCTGAAACAAGAAAAAAAAAATTCTTAAACAAAAAACTGTACTCTCTACGCTGAGCTTTTCTTTCTTATAGTGGAAAGGAGAAAAAAATCAACTGTCAACCTGTAAATTCTAAAATAATGAACACTATCATCTCTAGGTCCAGCATCACCTTGCTACCACCGTGTACAAGGCCTCTTGGTTTTACTTGTATCTATCCTACAAAACTGGTTTTCATAGGCAGGGGCAGAACTCTGAGGTGGAAGACTTATGAGAATGCACTGAATAAAATCTGGGAATCCTTGGATTGCAGTTCTCTTCTGCAAGCACCTCAAAGGGCTATAGTCAAGCAGGCAATCAATCAAGGCACCCTGACCTAGTGGCTGGTGCCTTTTCATGTACTTTGTCTGTTTAGGTAGCAAAAGAACTTATCCATTTATCCTTAAGAACAGATATGGAGGGCCCGGCGGGATGGCTCAGTGTTCTAAAGCGCCTGCTTGGGAAAGCTTGGGCAGCTTCAGGGACCTCAGTTCGATCCCCAGCACCACGTGCTATGCCAGCCCTGCCCTTGGGGCAGGCTGAGCTGGCCATAAATGAGTGAATAAACAAAAGGTTCTGAAACAAGAAAAAAATAAATAAAATAAAAAGTTCTTTTAAAAAAAAAAGAACAGATATGGAAACTCACTCGCTCAAATCTTAGGAGACCTGAATTTTTATTTTCATGAATAATGTAGGAATATACTTCTAAAATTTAGATTCATTGATAGATTATTACAGGTTGAAAAATAATGAATGCTTGAAGCAAAAAGGGCAAATATTTATTTTGTAAATATTAAGTACATATAAACAGTACTTCAGTTTTCTCTCATCTATGAACAAGAAATAAGGCCTCATAAGGTGATATTGAAGGTATGAATAAAAGGTATTATTATGTGGCACAGTGCTCAGCATATAATAAACATTTGTTATGACTTATGCATAGGTGCCCCTCCAAAGCCACATGCAGTCATGGGTGGCTTCTGGAATTTTGTGATAGGCTACTGTACGTATGGGTGCTGCACCTCCCCTGGTGCAGGTAATTTGCATTTCAATGTAAGGAAGGAAGAGAAGTTAGCTGCTTGAGCTGCTGCTACTCCTGCCTTCACTCTTGCTCTTAGATGCCATGAAAGGTTGCCCTCTACCATGAGCCTCTCTGCCTTGGAGCCAGCTGAATATGGACTGAAATCTCCAGTAACTGTGAGCCAAATAAACCTTTCCTTCCCTCATTTTGAGTGTTGGGTATTTGTCCCAGCAATGAGAGAAGAGTAACCAAGACAATGTTTAAGGCACAGATTACTTTTAGCTTTTGCTCAAATTTCATAATCTTTGCAGTTATCATTTTACTTTGTGCAGCTACTTCTCCAGTGTTTACCAAAACAAAGCAAAACCAAAACAAACAAACAAAGCCCTTTAAGGAATGTTAAGAGACTAAATCTAAGAAAAATGTATGTGTATGTATTTGTATAGCTTTAATGATACAGGGTTAAAAAACAAAGCAGCCGGGCGTGGTGGCTCACACCTGTAATCCCAGCGCTCGGGAGGCTGAGGCAGGATTGATGCAAGTTCGAGACCAGCCTGGGCTACAAAAGTGAGCTCAGGACCAGCCTCAACTGCATAGCGAGACCCTGTCTCACAAAGACAAAATAAATAAATAAATAAATAAAAAATAAAAATATAAAACAAAGCAAGCAAACATTATAAACCTGATGACTTGTTCCCTGAAAATTTAGGATGCTAACATTTTATACGCATGGTTTTATATTTCCTGTGTAAGTGAAAATGCTGAGTAGCCCCTGAATAGTCAGTATCTGCTGTACAGACAGGTATAAACAACTATTTTTCCCAATACTTAACCTATCTATGCTGAAGATCAATTTTTAAAAATATTTGCATGAAATACCTATGTTACCTAGAAAACCTGAAGGAACAAGAATTTGAAGAGCAAAATTTTGATTATGGTCCACTGTTATGGGTGTTCCTTGGCAGTAAAGGGTTAATGCACTCAAAACTTCTATTCTTTAACAACCATCTGCCAGATAAAACACTAACTCTGTCAGTACTACCAAATCTTAAGGAATCCTCAAGTTCTGATTTCTCCATTTTTAATATTGCATTTTAAAGTTTTTAACCAAGTGAAACCCAAACCACAGAATCAAAAACCTTCATCTGAGCCAACACTCAAACAGCAGTGTGAGGAGCTCTTTTTATTCAGCACAGAGCAAAGTACAAACTATATTTATCAACTTATTTCTACTTCACAGAACATACTTTGTATCTGCAGAAAATAATGACTAGTTGTCAGGAGTTGACTTTGGAGAATGATCAATAAGCGCCTTGTCACTGGTTGGGTACTGATACCAGGGCCCATCACCTCTTGCACGCATTAGTCTTCGCACTTCCATCTCCTTCAACCTGTGAAAAACACAATAATGACACTGTGATCCCAGTGCTTCCAATTTCAAATGGAATAAATCACTTTCTTACAGAATATGCACCAGAGAGTCCTCTGCTCTTATGTACACAGACCCATGTGTAGGCTGACATGTACTGTGTATCAGTAAGCAGAATCTGGAATGTATTTTTAACTTTTATTACTCCGCTTAAGATATGTACTAGTCCTGTATAGCCTGCATGCCTGCCGGGTAAGGACCCTTGGCCCACCTCCATTTTCTAGCTCCTCCCGCCTGAGCTCCAGTCCCGAACCCCAGGACTCCTCAACTCCAGAGATCTGACTCCATCCATAGTCCCAACCCATGGGGCCTCGAAGCAGCCAGCAAGCAGCTCGAGCTCCGACACACTTCCAGGCACATTTGGAGGGGAACCAACTTGGTGGATCCAGACCAAACTCCCATAGGCGCTAACAGCATAACTTCACCAAAGTGCAGAGATCACTGCCATACAAAATGACAACGATAAGGAATAAGATGCAATCTTAGGGCCTGAGCCCACCCAAATCAAATACAGCAGACACTACCATGGAAGAAAATGGGAATCATGCAGCTGAAACCTCTGAATCTGAGGTAGATAGACAAGTACAGAAATGTATAGAGCAACTCAGATCAGAGATAACATCTGAAATTTAAAAAAAAAATGCATGAATTAATAGAATCTGAAGTGGAAAAACAATTGCAGAAATGTATAGAGGAAACTAGAACAGAAATAACCCCTGAAGTAAAAAAAGACATGTCTAGATTAATAGCATCTAAAGTAGGGGAACAAATGCAGAAAGGTAAAGAGGAGAACAGAGCAGAAATAATCTCTGAACTAGAGAGAGAAAGGATAACTATAATGAAAGACTTAAATATTAAATAAGATATTGATAAAAAATTAGAGAACAGAAAAATGATGGATTCCCTGACTAAGCAATATAGGAAAGAAATAGATCCCATGAAACGTTTCAAAAAGATAATACAAGAAAATAAAATCTCAATCACAAGTTGGCAAAACCATATGAAATGAAAGTGAAGATAGAGTTTCAGATCTTGAAGACATAGTCACAGCCAGTGAAAAAGTAAGAAAGCATCTCTTAGAAACAATTAGGGCCGTGGGGAGAGCCCTGCACTGCCGTACCCTAAAGATGGCGCCGGCTTCTGCCTTCCACCCCCGAGGGGTGAGTGCTCTCCGCCCGTTGTTTATTACCATATATGGTCAAGGCTGAAACCCCAGGCTTGCTTCCGTGTATGTGGACCTACCGTTGAGTGCCACGTAGCTAACTGGGATTGGATGTATTTAGTTAGAAGCCCGCGGGTGCTCGAGGGAGAAGGGAGAAGTAAGAAAGAGGGAGAAGGAAGAGGACCGCGGGTGCTCGGGGGAGACGGAAGAAAGACAACCGCGATTGTACAAGGGTCCTGAATAAACCGCTAAAGGAAGAGCTGTGTGTTGCGTCCTCCTTGCTGGCGAGGAGGCGCGCGACAGGGCCGGGCGTGGTGGCGCACGCCTGTAATCCCAGCACTCGGGAGGCTGAGGCAGGAGGATCGCTGTGAGTTCGAGACC
>PVJA010048461.1:0-14217 GCA_004027025.1 Myocastor coypus
GGTCTCACTATGCAGTTCAGGCTGGCCTTGAGCTCACTTTTGTAGCCCAGGCTGGTCTCGAAGTCGCACCGATCCTCCTGCCTCAGCCTCCTGAGTGCTGGGATTACAGGCATGCATCACCACGCCCGGCTAGTTTTTTCTTTTTTTATTACTTTTTTTTTTTTTTTTTCCGGTGGGACTGGGTTTGTTTGTTTTCTTTTGTCTTATTTATTTATTTATTTATTTTAAATTTAACAATGGTTATATTACATATTTTCATCATCGGATCAGTTCAGATACATGTAGGTATATAAGATTGATCAAACAATGGGACTGGGGTTTGAACTCATGATCTTGCACTTGCCAGGCAGGCATTTGTGGCACTGTGCTATCTCCCCAGCCCCTTTTTATTACTTTTAATAATAAATAAAGAAGCCGGGCGTGGTGGCGCACGCCTGTAATCCCAGCACTCGGGAGGCTGAGGCAGGAGGATCGATGTGAGTTCAAGACCAGCCTGGGCTACAAAAGTGAGCTTAAGGCCAGCCTGAACTGCATAGTGAGACCCTGTCTCAAAAAGCAAAAAAAAAAAAATAAATAAATAAATAAATAAATAAATAAATAATAAATAAAGAGACAGTTTCAGAACACATTAGTGGGACAGCCACGATAGTTAGTACAATGCACACTGTTGTCTTCATAGTAGTTGCTCAGAGTACAAGATGCAGAGATGATAACTTTTCTAAATACCATTGGCATAAATATTTCTTCCCATTGAACTACCATAATGTAGTTGTATACATAGTCCAATATCCCATAATGGTAGTGGGTTATCGGCAGAACTGGCAATGTCAGAAGCTGTGGGCTTGAGCCTTTTACAGCTCAGCATACTAATCTGGCTTTACTTTTTGTGCGTCATAGCTAAACTTTTCTGCTGGATGGTTAGGGCCAAGTTAAAACAAGACCTGTATAACAAACATGTAACTTTTGTATCTGACAAGGTCAGTCAAGTCCCCTCAGGATTTTCCTTGAAACCATGTACAGCATTTTGTAGAACTCTTCTTGTCAGTGTCCGTGAAAGTGGTTAAAATGTATTTGTGTGAAGTATCTTTCACCACAGTAAAAACCAAATGATTGATTGATCCATTTTTCATGTATTTAGTGTAGGGTCTACAGGGTCTCACTATGTAGGTCAGGTTTGTAGTGGTTGTCCTGTCTTCAGCCTCCCAAGGGCTGGGTGTGCACCACCACACCTAGTCTCAGTCACTGTCTCAGTGCACGTGCTACCCCAGGGACAGGGTGGAACAGCAAGCCAAGGATCACACCCTGGCCACTGCGCTCTGCTTAAGCAAGTGCTTCAGTCTGCTGCGCTATCTGGCCTGCTCTAAAAAACAATTTCTTTTAATGTGTAAACTTTATTTATTTATGTTTTTTTTTATTTTTTAATTTTTTTTTTAATGACCAGCTCAGCGTGCCCTAGGGGTGGGGCTGGCGCAGCATGTGGTGCCGAGGATTGAACTGTGGTCCCTGCCTCCGCCTAAGCTTTCCTAAGCAGGTGCTTTAGACCACTGAGCCCTCCCGCCAGCCCCTAAAAAAACAATTTTAAAAGTTAAAGGGTAAAATTTTAGCCGGGCGTGGTGGCGCACACCTGTAATCCCAGCACTCGGGAGGCTGAGGCAGGAGGATCAGTGCGAGTTCGAGACCAGCCTGGGCTACAAAAGTGAGCTCAAGGCCAACCTCAACTGCATAGTGAGACTCTGTCTCAAAAAAGACAAAATAAAATAAAATAAAGGGTAAAATTTTAAAGAATAGCAGTACTAAACCAAGTGAGGCTGTGTATACCAACAATCCCAGTACCCAGGAGGCTGAGACATGAGGATCTCTGTGAGTTGGAGGCCAACTTGAACTATGTAATGAGATCCTGCCTTAAAAGAAAGAAAGGGGGGCTGGGGAGATACCTCAGTAGAAGTGCTTGCTTGGCAAGCGCAAGGGCCTGAGTTCAATCCCCAATTCCGAAAGAAAGAAAGAAAGAAAGAAAGAAAGAAAGAAAGAAAGAAAGAAAGAGGGAGGGAGGGAGGGAGGGAAGGAGGGAGGGAAGAAGACAGGCAGGCAGGCAGGCAAGCAGGCCAGATAGCTCAGCAGATTAAAGCCCCTGCTTAGGAAGACTCAGGGACTGTGGCTTAAACCCAACTTGCTGAGCTGCCCACCCCCCCCAAAACCCCACCCCTCCACCCTCCCACCCCCACGTGCTGGGAAACGGCAACTGAGATTGGGCCTGGTGGCACATGCCTGTAATCCCAGTACTTGGGAGACTGAAAACAGGAGGACCACCACCAGTCCAATCTGTGTAGTAAGACCCTGTAGTATTGGAGGCTCAGGTCAACTCCAAAGAGAAAACAATGAACCCTGAGATTTTGGGGGAGGCCCAGTAAGTAAGCTGTGATTCCCTTCCAGAATTATGAACCAGCTGATTAATGAGGCAGGTGTTTGAGCGATGCCTCCGTGTGCAAGCCTCGCACACTTTATCCCTAGCACTGCAAAGAAAGAAAAATAAAACAGAGAAAAAAAGAGTCTAATTTGAAGGCAGTTCTGAGAGGTGGTACAAGAGGTAGAATCCCTTCTCTGTTCTCATTGGGGTCCTATAGGGGGTGCTTTACAGTTTTGTAAGTTATAGGTAGCTGAAATCAAAGCCGAGCAATTCCTTTCCATAGACAAAGCATTAGAACTAATGTCCTCGCCGAAGTACAAGAAAAGAAGTACTGTCCAGTGTTCACCATGGAAACCAAGAGTCTGTCCCCTGTCCACTGCTGGTGGTGACTGTGTCAGAGTCACACGAGTGACCATTTGTGACCTCGAAGGTTTGTCGGCCACAAGGCAAGTGCTGTGGTGCACGCGGGAGACCCAAGGCTCAGGCTTTCCCAAGACCGCGTCGCTCTTTCCTGTTAACCCCGAAGAGGAAGAGCAATCAGCAGAAGCACGTGATTAGCTGGGCCCGCGCCAGCCCTCGGGGGTGGTGGAAAGGAGGGGCTGTCTCGCCGTTTCTGCTCCTGGCCCTACATTCCTACGCTGTTCCCCCTCCCAAGAGTGCCCTGGGACCACCTGCCTCAGCGTCCTCCCAGGTTGCTAGTGGCTGCTGCCTGGGTTCCTGCCTGTTACTCTTCTCTTGTTCCTGGGACAAATACCAGACACACAAAATGAAGGTAGGAAAGGTCTATTTAGCTCACAATTACTGGAGGTTTCAGTCTACACTCTGCTGGCCTCAAGGCAAAGCGGCACATGGCAGAGAGCAGCCTTTCACGGAGGCAGCAAAGAGCAGAGGGAGGAGCAGCGGCAACAACAGCACCAGAGAGTGAGCCTGTCTCCCTTACGTTGCATCCAGGCTCTCTGCCCAGGCTGGGCACAGCACTTGTTAGGTCCAGGAGACGTCGGGAGAAGGATGGGCCAAGAGTTGGTGCCTCAAAGTGTTACAGAGCTCTTTTATTGAATAAGCTGTGCTGGCACAGGGCACCCCCTGGAAGAGTGACCCCGAGCAGCTGTGTGCGCGGGTTTTTATAGGGTGCTTATGATAATGAGGGATTCAGCAAGCAGGTTTTACAGAAGCCAATAGCGTACGTTATTCAGGGGATTGGAGGAGGTGATTAGGGTGTTTCGGAATGGCGTGAGGCCCGCGGGCAGCCAATGGGAGAGCAAGCTCGCGGGCAACCTATGGGAGTACATTGACCCCCCCCCTGGCCGGAGGGGAGTTTCGAACCCCAGGTGGCTTCGGGGAAATAGAAACCTAAGTTACATATAACAGAAGGGTGGTATCAAGGTGGGTCAGCCCTTACACACTCATGCCCATAAGCCCAGCACTGGATCACAAGTTAATCACAAACTTTAGAAATCCTCCCCACGACTGTATGAGGCTTTCGGGGGACCACTAGACACAAAGGATAGCTCTCCCATCACTTCTCTGCTTCAGTCCTACCAGTTTTTCTCTTTTTTCATTACCGGGGATCGAACTCAGGGCCTTGCACTTGCTGGACAAGCACTTATTATACTGAGCCATCTCCCGAGCCCTGCCCTACCAGTTTTTAAGGACACTTTCAAGATAACTGTAAGCCAGAGAGCTGCATCTAAGCAAATAAAGCCACACTCCTGTGCTTCTGTGAGTCTGTTTGTGATTTATTTCTTGGTAGCAAGGGCTTAGAAGTTCTGGTATTTTGGGGGGTACTGGGAATCAAACTCAGGACCTTGTGCTTGCCAGGCATGCATTTGTGCTGCTGAGCTACATGCTCAGCAGAGCCATTGTTTTAAAAGAAAGAGCAATAAATACTGAGAGGTGTTAGTCCTGGAAAGCTCCAGAGACCAGCAGCTGACAAAGATAAGCGGCAGAGACTGGCAAATGGAAGTGTCCATGGACAGCACCGGGCACTGGGGTGACCACAGACCCACGCTTTGCAGCCCATGACTTCTGTCTGAATTGGGCAAAGGAACCCTAAGCCGACTGGCTGCAGTATCAATAAATACAGCGGTACTTTGCTTCACAAATGCTTTTGTTTCCAACCAATTCGGTTTGCAAACAGAGGCATTTAACAACGTGTTTTTGTTCCTATCCTCTGTCCTAGGTGACAGACGTGACTACAGGCATTGTGCCTCCGGGATCACAAATGTGGCTGTGTTTTCCAAAATCGTAGACGAAATTAAGCTCACGGGCCAAGGTACCACGGTATTCTTTGCGCCCGCTTTCTGTAGGACCAGCTCAGAGGCAGCTGGGGAGAAGCCTAGGCTCACATTCTCTCAGCTCAGCCTTCTTCTCCTTCTCCGAGAACCTCCTCCTTCCCTGTGTGTGGGCGGGAGTCCCGTGAGAAGCAGGGACGTGATGTGCATATTGGGATGAGGGCGTCCTCGCGACAGAGGGCGCTGACCCCCGAGAAGCTGATGGATGAGATCTCTGCAATGGAAATGCTGGGTTCAGGAGGCCACTGGTGAGAGGAAGGCTGACCGAGGCAGCCAGTGAGCAGAGGGTGAGGAGACGCTCACCGGGTGTGTACAGAGCACCCTGGAGACCCCGCTCCAGTCAGTGCCCTTCTGACGAAGCAGGGGACCTCCGCTGGGGACCTCACACTTACCCTGGGAGGAAGACTCCTCAGCACGTGCAGAGCACGCTCAGTGCAGGGCCATCTGGCACCACAGAGTCTAAGGGTGGTAGGTGAGGCCCTGTGCCTCCTGCTGAGGCAGGAGGACTGCCACGAGTTCAGGGCTACCCTGAACTACATAGCGAGACCTGCCTCAACCTTTAAAAATGTGGTACTGTAATAAGCAAAGTTTACTCTAGGTGACCAAAAGGCGTGAGTCAGAGTGACTCAGCAATGTTGGCTGACTCCTTGCAGGTTTCTCGGGAGGGTCGTATTTAAAACAAAATAAGATCAAACAAACAAACAAAAAAACCCCACTTGGAATGTTAACTGTTACTGTTATGGGTTCTCAAACAGAGGCCAGACCAGAGTCCAAATTAGAATTTAAATTTGGGCCTTTAATACCAAGCTCGGAGCCTTCCTGACTTCAACTCACGCAGGAGAGAAGACCAAGAAGAGCACTGAGTGACAGAGTACAGGGTTTTTATACAGAAACTACTTTCCATTTAGTACAGACTGATTTTCTTGAAATTAATCATTTGTAACCAACTGACTTACAGATGCAACTTACAAATTCACTAGACAATACATTGAGCACAGTAGCCAGATGAACTTTGAGTTTTGAACAAAACAAAATCATTAGCTACATTCCTATGCAGATCAACAGGCAGTCAGGCCTAAACTTCATTATCGCCTATAGGGGCTGATTTCCTTAGGCAAATACACAGCAACATGAATCACTCTAGCCTGGGCTATTACAATTGGTGCATTCTAACCTAAGGTCATTTACCTTTGGTCTTCACAAATACAATGCTCTTATTTGCTAAGAACAGTTAAAAAGTATTCATCAGCCTTAGGAGGAACTTCCCAGACAGGAGGGCTTAGAGTTGTGATTTTTATTTTTTATTTTTTATTTTTTTGTCTTTTGGAGACAGGGTCTCGCTATGCAGTTGAGGCTGGCCTTGAGCTCACTTTTGTAGCCCAGGCTGATCTCGAACTCTCATCGATCCTCCTGCCTCAGCCTCCCAAGTGCTGGGATTACAGGCGTGCGCCACCATGCCCGGCTAGAGTTGTGATTTTTAAACTACTGAGTAGTGTGCCCTATTACTAATTCACAAAAAAGTTACCTCAGTGAGTCTGAAACCAAAGTAAGCCATTACATTACTTAAAGAGCAGCCGCTGGCCTCGAGCACAACCACAGGGATTGCCCTGGAAAATAACAGCCTGGGAGCTACCGTCCTGTGACACACGTGTCTCATGATGGAGGCCGCTTCGGGGACATCGGGCAGAGAGCGTAGGGAGGGTGCACCCTCGAGGGGCGTCTTCTCCCGAGTGGGGCTGGGGCCAGTGCTCCTTTGGCCCTGGGTGTGACTCTGACTGCCCTAAGGGTTGCCTGCCTCTGGGCCAAAGGCCAGGCTGGGAACTGGAACCTCTGCAGGCCTGGTCTTCTCCTCATCCCGTCCTCGTCTTCCGAGCTCCAGCACCAGCGCTGCTTTCCGCGCACACTGAGAGGGGCCTGAGCTCAGACTTCTCTGGCTGAGCCCCCGTTCTACTCAGAGGGAACTGATCTGGAGAAATCTCTCTACACTAGCACCAAGTTTTCAAGTCTATCGTGCTGCTGCCAAATCCGTGTTGCACCTCAGAAACTGGAAAAATGAAATCTCCTTGCACATGGTCGCTGGGTTGTGACTCTTCTGTGTCAGCTCTGAACTGAAGGTCACACCTGAACCTGGATCTTCATGGGAGCTGCGCTATGTGGGCTGCGCCTCTCCTGCCAGGCTGGGCAGCGGCAGCACCCGCAGGTCAGCCCTGAACTGATGGTGGAAGCGAGGATGCTCTGCAGCGCACTTGTCCTTAAGGAAGGGGCTCAGGGGCTTATGCCGGGGAAATGCATTTTTAAACTACGGTATTTTCAATTCATGTTGGTTTTGCTGAGGCTGAACCCTACTATACACTGAGAAGCATCACATTCTTCCCTCCCTCCCTCCCTCCCTTCCCTCCTAACTCTGAAGTCTAGCCATGTTGCTCAATCTGGCCCCAGGCTCCTGGCTCAATGAGTCCTCCCACCCCAGCCCCCCACAGCTGTGGTTACAGATGAAGGCCACTGTCCCAAGCTCCTTATTTCTCTTCCAAGCCCTCAGTAACAAGGGCTGAAGGCTGGCTTGGGTTGATGAAAGGGAAACAGCAAGAAAAAAGGAAGAGAAGGAGAAGAATGAAAATACAGTGACGTTGTATTGACAGCAGAAGCCAGGAATGTGGACAATAGAAGAATTCGCCAAGACAAAGCTAGTGATGATGGCAGGGGCTTATGTGAGGGAGGGAGAGCGGGCCAGAGGAGGGAGGGCTGTGCAGAGGGTGGGCGTGGCGGTGGGGGCTGGGAGGAGGGAGCGCATCGCCTCCAAGGGCAAGTGTTGGGGACATAGGTTGTGAGTGTGGCCTTGGTCACCTTTGGGCCAGTTACGTACATTGTGCTTAGAGTAAGGTGCGGGGCAGGGACAGGGACAGCATAAGGTCACATGTGTTGCAGCAGGGAAGGGCCATGGCTGCTTTGCTGCAAGTTCCTGAAAGAGCTCTTCTTAAAACGAAGCATGTGGCTCTGAGGGAAAGCAGAACAGAGCCAGAGACGAGCTCTCCCTGGCGGCCTCGTGCTCCGCCAGTAGCATTCTCAGAGAGCTGTGACAGCATCAGTGCTCAGGTCATGCAGTTTATTCAGAAGGGTCTTGCGCATGCTGTGGCGCTCCCACTGACCCCGTAACCAAATCATGTGACCTGTCAAGTTCGTTGCCATGCCAAGGGTTCATGGTCTTTCTCCCTTTGTTCAGGGGCTCAGGGTGTCCATGATGGTGGCACCACGGCTCGTTCACCAGTGACGAGCAGAGAACACAGTGGCCCTCCGAGACCCCTGAGCTCCGGCGGGTCTGCCATGGAAAGTCCTGTCTTTCCCCTTCTCCTAGAGGGACTTTTGTGTTTCTGTTTCTCCTGCACATCCTCCTCGTTTAGGCCAAGTTCTTCCAAAACTCACCACCCTCCTGCCCTTCTGGTCTTCTTAGAGCATTCATTACCCAGAGAGGAACAGCTAACTTTGTAATTACGTGTGTAAAATTCTTTTGCTTACTCCTCAGGCTTGGGCGTTGCTCAGCTCTCAGTTTTTGACTTGGCATAGCCGTAGGAGAGACAGACCTGTCCCTTCAACAGCAGTAGGAAAGAAAGGAAGGAGACTGTACAGAATTAATCAGGCCCTGAGAGATCGCCCTGTCAGAGACCCACACACGTTTCGCAGACCTGGAGAAGGGCGCAGAGAGTGATAAATGCCTAAGAAATTAAGCAAATGAAAAAAGCGAGGCAATTATGAACTCCTGGGAAAACCAAAATTCTGCAAATGTAATCATAGCATGCCACACATGGCTCAGCTGCCTATTATGTTTACATGATAATTATGAAATCAGTCGTGAGTAATAAGTAGACTAAAAATTTAATGTAATTACAACGGGAAGCATGGAAGGGCTGTGTCTGCTTGTGTGCTGCCGTGTGTGTGCTTGTGAGCTAAATTATCAACTTCCATAGCAGGAAGCCATAGCTAATACCACTAATTTAAAAAATGAAAGAGCAATGTCAGAATATTGTATAAAAACTCGAGAATAAATATTACCAGAAACAGCTAGAAGAATTAGCCTGAGGAACTGAACATTGGTGGGAAATAACAACTATTTTATTATATACCTTAAGGCATTTGCTACTGTTAAAATTACAGGCACATTGGACCTGGCAGGATGGCTCAGTGGTCTAAAGCGCCTGCTTGGGAAAGCTTGGGCAGCTTCAGGGACTGCGGTTCGATCCCCGGCACCACATGCTGTGCCAGCCCTGTCCTCGGGGCGGGCTGAGCCGGCCATAAAAATGAGTGAATAAACAAAGTTTCTGAAACAAGAAAAAAAAAAAAATAAATAAATAAATAAAAATTAGGGGGCTGGGGAGATAGCTCAGTAGAATAAGTGCTTGCCTGGCAAACTCAAGGACCTGAGTTCAATCCCTGGTTCCACAAAAAGTAAATAAATAAATAAATAAATAAATAAATAAATAAATAATAAAATAAAATTACGGGCACATATTATACTGAAAATGATAGGGGTTTTTTTGTTTTTGTTTTTTCTGGGACTGGGGATCGAACTTACAACCTTGCACTTGCCAGGCAAGCACTTATGCCATGGAGCTATCTCCTCAGCCCTGATAGTTTTGTTTTGTTTTAAATATATTTGGTTGTTATAGAGTCTCACAGCTCGGACTCATGGTGCTCCTCCTGCTTTCAGCCTCCCCCACGCTGGGATTGCAGGCGTGTGCCACCACACCAGACTCTGGACTGCTCAGCCCACCCTGGGAGCAGGGCCAGTGCCTGGTGCCAGGGATTGAACTTTGTCTCAGCAGGCGCTTTAGTGCCCTGAGCTATCTCAATGATTCCCTGTCATCTTAATTGCTCTGACCCTAGCTTAGCACTGTGGAAATAGCTCAGCACATTTAAATCTAGATCCAGGTTTCAACTTTTCCTAGTCCTTCCCTGTGAGGGGAGCTCTGGTTTCTGTTCTGTAAGAGGAGGACAAGGACGTCCATCACGCTGATCAGATGAGGGAGAAACTAGCTCTCCCTGGTAGCCCACTGAGCAAATGGCCAGAAGTTAGTAAAGGCGATTTTTCTTTTCTTCTTCTTCTTCTTTTTTTTTTGTCATTTTGAGACAGGGTCTCCCTGTGCAGTTCAGGCTGGCCTTGAGCTCACTTTTGTAGCCCAGGCTGGTCGTGAACTCACACCGATCCTCCTGCCTCAGCCTCCCGAGTGCTGGGATTACAGGCGTGCGCCACCACGCCCGGCCTCTTTTCTTCTTTTCCTTGCCTCCTTGGCATGAAGGCAGAGAGGACTGGGCCAAAGTCCAGGCTTCCTGAACAGCCCGTGCTTCCACTGTGGCTTACCCACGGCAGTTCTGCTGGTGGTGCTGAGGACCGAAGTGAGGGTCCTGCATGCGTCAGGAAAGGCCAGCCACCACGTTGCCAGCTTTGTAATGTTCAACCTGGGCATACAAAGATGGCAGCTGCTGCCCCTTCTTTCCTAGAAGGCTCAGAAAAGCCCCTGGGCAGAGGCTTCCTCTTGGGAACGCTGGGAGAATCCAGGCCCAGCCTGGCCCTCTGCATGGCAAAGACGAAGGGTCCTCAGTGGCCCTGGAGGTTGGGCAGCAGCTAAACCACAAACAGGGTGGGCACTGAGGCCAGAGGATGCGGATGCTGCCACACAGACGAGCAGACATGGTCCCCGCAGTGCAGCCCAAGCTTATCCTCACTGGTGCTTGAGAAGGTTCTAACACCTTGCTCGGATGTGTTGCTAACAACTTATAGCACAACCCTCACTGCCCATAGTAAGTCAAGGTCTCCTCGCCCCACGCTCAAGCACTGAGACCACATAATGCAGCAGTGGAGTGCTCCAGGGCCCCGGCCTTGGGGCTGCCAGGACGCTGGTGCGAAAGTGCACTCCTCCCAGGGGAAATGGGCCATGAGCCTTACTTTCCTGGCACGTAGCAGGGTGAGTGGTCCGAGGCTGCTGCCTCTGAAGTGATGAAGGCATCTTTGCTAAGGCATAGGTTCCCAAAGATCAGCCGCAAGGCACGTGTGGAGATTGGAAATGTGTCATGAGGCGTGTGCAAAGCCAGGCGTAGCTGCGGCTGCTCAAGAGGCTGAGGCAGGAAGGTGACGAGCTTAAGAACTAAAGGTCAGTCTAGGCAGCATAGCAGGAAGCCATCTCAGAAAAAAGACCACTCCTAACACACACACACACACACACACACACACACACACACACACACACACACCTGTCATGGGCTATAGCCAGATGTTCTCCCAAAGCCTCATGGAGTCATAGCTGGGGCATTTTAGAGGTGGCTGGGTCTAGAGCGTGTGACGCTGGGATTGAGCCATCCGAGGCTGAAGGGCCCCAGGGGCGGGGCCTGAGTGCTAGCACTCTGAGTAGCCCGGAGAAGGCACATGGGCTAGGAAGAGCTGCGCTTGCTGTTTGCTTGCTTTGGCTGGCTTCTGCCTACATCGCTCTGTTTCTCCTCCGGGATGCCCTCTGCCATGTGCCACCCAGCCCGCAAGCCAGGCCACCGTGGACTGAGGCCTCTACATATGGGGAGCCAAGGGACCTTTTCCTCCTTTAGCTGGGAGTGTTGGGTATTTTATCTTAGCAATGAGCAAAGTAGCTGGGACAGCAGCAATCCTTCAAACCAACTCATCCTTGGCTTGCACACTGAAGCATTCTGTGAAGAGGGCAAGAAAGAAAGGAGCCGTGTGGCTCCTTGTCCCTGGGTGCAGATGTCCCACACCCACAGCTTAAAGGAGCACAGGTTTGCTTTTGCTCACGAGGTCACAGTCCAGGCTTGCAGGCGCAAACGTCATGGCATAAGGGTGTGTTAGAGCAAAACTGATCACGCAGAACAGGGACAGCTCCTGAGGAGCAGGGGACAAGGGTCAGGTGTAGCCCCACAGCTGTGCCTCATGTGATCCAGCAAACACACCGGGAGCATGCGTCATTGGTCCCCCAGGCAGCTATGAAGCTAATCAAGCTGATACCCAGCTTAACTGTCACAGAGGCACAGCTGCAAGCAGAGGCAGCACTTGTAGTGGCCAAGTGTGTCCTGCTAAGACTGCCCCGTGAGAAGGCATAGTCCCTGCGTGGTTGGGACACAAGTCCCACCCCCAGGGTTCACACGCTGTGATGGCCTGGCCCTGATCCTGCCCTGCAGGTGCCTTCAGGCAGCATGGGGCCTTCCAGGCTGGGGACACAAGAAGCCTGATGACTTCTCTGGAGCCACAGCAGTGGCCCTGAGCCTCCGGAGTGCCTCTGGGGCCTGGCAGGCAGTGAGGACAGCCAGGCCTCGTGGGCCAGCAGCTTCCTGGTCACCGCTCTTCCCTGGAGTTGTCCTCTCTTTCAGTTAGCCCCATGTTTCCCCTCTAGCAAGCTTCTGCGGCTTCTACACCGCGCTGGTTGTGCCCCCAGAGTCCCTCTAACTTCTCTCCACCTCATGCTTTCATTTTAAGACTCAGCACAGATGGGGCCATGGCTGTGCCACTTGGGTGGCATTTCTGAGAAAGCTGTCAGCCTTACTCATCGACTTGCTCCAAGCCTCAGCTTTGACTGGCGTTGGGGGAGGAGCCTTCGGGCACAGAACCAAGGGGCCCGGCTGGCAGGAGCTGGAACTTGCAGGGGTAACTCCTCTCGTGCTGAGCTAGGGACCACTTCTTAGTCTCAGAAGGGCAGCCTGAGTTTTTTTTTTTTTTTTTTTTTTAATTAATTTATTTATTTTATTTTTTTTTGTACTTAGAAAACATTTATTTATCGCTAAATTATTTCCTTTATTTCTTTAATCAATAAATAGCCATTTATTTAGAACCCTCATTTATTTTGTCCTGTACTAAGTTTGCAAGAGACACCCAAAAATGTAGAAGAGTGTTTGATCAATCTTATATACCTATATGTATTAATCTAACCTGATCTGATGATGAAAATATGTAATATAACCATTGTTAAATTTATACAATAAAAATAATTTAAAAAATAAAAACGTGGCTTCAAAAGAAAAAAAAAAAATACATTGAGAGTCTGTGCTTCCCTACCTCATTGGCGGTAAGGCCCCCAACTAGCTTAGGACCTGATTAATCTTTAAGTCTGAGGCGAGGCCGGCCAACAGCCTGTAAAGTTCTGGTGCCTCAAAGCAAGATAACTTGGTAGCTGAGGCCTTGACTCACATAGATTATACATAGCTCAGTAATCCAGCTAGCAGACAATCAGGTTATCAGTTAACCCTGATTTGCTCCTGTGTGACTTCCCAAAAGTGTACCCCTCCTAAACTCTTGGACCTCGACTATGTCAGCAGTTCACCTCCATGGCTTCCTGCTGCCTCCTGCACCCCCCAAACTGTGCACCTAGTAAAAGACAAAAACGCCTGCCTCGTGTTTGTAGCCTATTGTTCGGGTCTGACCATCCCGGAGCTCCTTGTAACTAAAATAAATGTTTTGTTGGTGTTTCATTCTGCCATTGCACCTCTGAGCAAGAGATGGGCGGTCGTAGGCCTGGACCCCAATAGGCACACACATGGCCAGGTATCGGAAAATCAGGTTATCAGTTAAAAATGCACACACACAAGAAGGCTATGTCCTAGGCGGGCTGGAAAATCAGCTCCTTCCCTTCCAGCTTTAACCCGCTTAATCTGAGGAAGGACAGATCATTTTATATCAACTTGACTGGGCCACAGAAATACGAGAAAAACAACTTTATTTTGTCTCCTACTTCCCGAGACTTCAGCCCACGCTTGACTGGCTGCATTGTTTCTGGACCTGGGGCGCGGTGACGCATCATGGTGGGCAGGCGTGGCGGAAAAAAGCTGGTTACAGACCACCCCCTCCACCGGCTTCCTCATCCCAGTCTTCATCGCTTCTGGAAAGTGCCATCAGATTCGGAATCCATGAGGGGACGACCCTAAGGGGCAACTCAGATCCCCCGCCATCCTGTCACCTTACAGGCCCCCATCTCTGAGGTGTGTGTTGGGGATGAGCCCTTCAACATATGACTCACGTATTTTGCAAAACATTACACTGAGTTTCTGGATGGGATTCTCCATTCAACGGGCAGACAGGGTAAAGCAGAGGGCTCTCCCTGGGTGGATGGGTCCACATGAAGGCCTGCGTACACCGGCAGTGGCTGAGATGGAGACCTCTGGCCGTCCTCTTGGCTGCTGCACTTTAACACTGTCTTCTTTTTTTTTTCTTTTTTAAATAATTTTATTTTATTTTATTTTATTTTATTTTTTGTCTTTTTGAGACAGGGTCTCGCTATGCAGTTGAGGCTGGTCCTGAGCTCACTTTTGTAGCCCAGGCTGGTCTCGAACTCGCACCAATCCTCCTGCCTCAGCCTCCCGAGTGCTGGGATTACAGGCGTGAGCCACCACACCAGGCTTCTTCCCTATTTTGTTAATTAAAAATTTAATTTTTTAATTTTAATTATAATAATTGTCAAGGAATAAATTAAATACATACATGTATGTTTTATGTGAACATAGGGCCAATTTTTACTCCAGTGATTACAGTGTTTAGAA
>PVJA010048462.1:0-14197 GCA_004027025.1 Myocastor coypus
ACCTTTTTTTGGCCAGGCATGGTGGTGCACGCCTCTAATCCCAGCACTCGGGAGGCTGAGGCAGGAGGATCGGTGCGAGTTCGAGACCAGCCTGAGCTACAAAAGTGAGCTCAAGGCCAGCCTCAACTGCATAACGAGACCCTGTCTCAAAAAAAAAAAAAAAAAAATTTAAAAAGGGCCTGGCGGGATGGCTCAGTTGTCTAAAGAGCCTGCTTAGGAAAGCTTGGGCGGCTTCAGGGACCGCAGTTCGATCCCCGGCACCACATGCTGCACCACCCCTGCCCTCGGGGTGGGTGGAGCCGGCCATAAAAATGAGTGAACAAACAAATAAAGGTTCTGAAACAAGAAAAAAATAAATGAATAAAATAAAAAAATTCTTAAAAAAAATTATGTTTAAGCTGGGCGTGGTGGTGCATGCCTGTAATCCCAGTACTTGGGAGGCTGAGGCAGGAGGATCAGTGTGAGTTTGAGACCAGCCTGGGCTACCAAAGTGAGCTGAAGGCCAGCCTGAACTGCATAGCAAAACCCTGTCTCAAAAAAAAAAAGGAGCCCAGAGGGATGGCTCAGTGGTCTAAAGCCCCTGCTTGGGAAAGCTTGGGTGGCTTCAGGGACCGCGGTTCGATCCCCGGCACCACATGCTGTGGCAGCCCTGCCCTTGGGTCGGGCTGAGCCAGCCATTAAAAATGAGTGAATAAACAGAGGTTCTGTAGCCGGGCGTGGTGGCTCACGCCTGTAATCCCAGCACTCGGGAGGCTGAGGCAGGAGGATTGGTGCGAGTTCGAGACCAGCCTGGGCTACAAAAGTGAACTCAGGACCAGCCTCAACTGCATAGTGAGACCCTGTCTCAAAAAAAGACAAAAAAAAAACAAAGGTTCTGAAAGAAGAATTAAAAAAAAAAATTAAAAGACCTTTAAAAAATAAATAAATAAAATAAAAAAAATTTTAAAAAGACAAAAAAAATATGTTTAAAAAATTATGAAAAAAAAATAAAATAAAAAATTATGTTTGATTGTAGCAATGAGAATACATAATGCAGGGCCTGGCGGAATGGCTCAGTGGTCTAAAGTGCCTGCTTGGGAAAGCTTGGGTGGCTTCAGGGACTACGGTTCGATCCCCGGGCACCACATGCTGTGCCAGCCCTGCCCTCGGGAGTGGGCTGAGCCGGCCATAAAAATGAGTGAATAAACAAGCAAAGGTTCTGAAACAATAAATAAATAAATAAATAAAAGAATACATAATGCATATCAGGTATTTACATTCTGAATCATAACTGTAACAAAATTACAATTTTTTTTTTGTTTCAGAACTTTTGTTTGTTTGTTTATTTATTTTTATGGCCGGCTCCGCCTGCCCTGAGGGCAGGACTGGCGCAGCATGTGGTGCCGGAGATTGAACCGCAGTCCCTGCAGCCACCTAAGCTTTCCTAAGCAGGCGCTTTAGACCACTGAGCCATCCTGCCGGGCCCAAAATTATAGTTTTGAAGTAGCCACCCAAATTATTTTTGGTTTGGGGTCACCACAACATGAGGAACTGTATTGCGGGGTCACGGCACTAGAAAGGTTGAGAACCACTGACATAAATGAATACATAAAGTTGGTTTAAAGATGTCTTGAGCATCTGAGCACACACAGTATATTTACAGTTACTTTTTTTGTTTTTCTATTTTGTGGAACCTAGGATTGAACTCAGGTCCTTGTGCTTTCCAGGCAAACACTTATTCTACTGAGCTATCTCCCCAGCCCCCTCCCTCTGGTCTCTTTTTTTTTTTTTTTTAAGAATTTATTTTATTTTATGTATTTATTTCTTTGTTTCAGAACCTTTATTTGTTCATTCACTCACCTTTATGGCCAGATCAGCCCACCCCGAGGGCAGGGCTAGTGCAGCATGTGGTGCCCGGATCGAACTGCGGTCCCCGAAGCCGCCCAAGCTTTCCCAAGCAGGGGCTCTAGACCACTGAGCCATCCCACAAGACAACTCTGAGAATACAAACGGGGTTGTTCCTTCTCAACGGCTTCCTCCAGGGGAGCGTCTTCCTCTTTGTTTCCCCTGAACTTTGTCCTCAGAGTTCTTATCAGGAACCACACCCTAGAGTTTCAGGGAGCCAGATTCTGCTCTTCAGCCAGCTGGTGACCCTGAGGATATCCTCTCTCAGAGTTAGATTTTTCACCTATCCCTTCTACCTGATCTTTGCACCCTCTTTAAAAACACTGCTTTCCAATTTTAGTAGAAGGCGACCTACCCCAGGCCCAGACTTTCCCCCTGGCATCCCACTTTGTGGCCAGCAGGGGGCGCTCGTGCGGTGGGCTCCGGGGACTGGATGGTTTGGCCAGAAAGAAGCCCCTTCAGGAAAAAGAACATCCACCGGAGAGGATTAGGGAGCAGAGATGCTGTTCTCATTATAAGATGATTATCCATGTGCTTAAAATAAATTTAGAAAATGGAACTTTTTTTTTTTGGTATCGTGGCCGGCTCAGCCTGCCCTAGGTGGCTGACACAGCTTGTGATGCCAAGGGTCGAACCATGGTCCCTGTGAGGGCCTAAGGTTCACTAAGAGCAGGCGCTTTAGGCCACTGAAGCATCTTGCCTGCCCTGAAATGAGAGATTTAAAAAAGTGGTCATGGGGCCCAGCGGGATGGTTCAGTGGTCTAAAGCGCCTGCTTGGGAAAGCTTGGGCAGCTTCAGGGACCGCGGTTCGATTCCCGGCACCACATGCTGCGCCAGCCCTGCCGTCGGGGTGCGGGCTGAGCCAGCCATAAAAATGAGTGAATAAGCAAATAAAGGTTATGAAACAAGAAAAACATAAATAAATAAAATAAAAAATTCTTAAAAATAAAATAAAATAAAATAAAAAAGTGGTCATGTGGGTTCATTGAAAAAAATGGCTTCATAGCCAGGGCGTGGTGGCTCACGCCTGTAATCCCAGCACTTGGGAGGCTGAGACGGGAGGATCTGTGTGAGTTCATGAGCAGCCTGGGCTACAAAAGAGAGCTCAAAGCCAACCTGAACTGCACAGTGAGACCCTGTCTCAAACAAAACAAAACAAAACAAAACAAAAAACTGCTTTGTGAGAACACTTGGATGTAGAGGGGACAGCGTGATCTCAGCGTGCTCCTGGGTCCCATCGGCCCACCACCACCCAGCCGTGGACCCTGACGATAAACTCTGCTCTTTTCCTACCCTTAGTTTCTCATTCTGCACTCAACTTCAACAGCCTGGGGTTGCTGTGATGCAACCTCAAGACCATGAAGGGGAAGACACAGACTGGAAGACCTGGCCACCCTCTGCATAAAGGGGACAAATAAGGGGACAATAGCCTGAGAGACACCTGTGTCACAGGGGTAGGCAGAAGGAGCCCTGCAGGCTTTTCCTGGGATGTTCTTTTTGGGGGGGGGCAGTTAGGATTAAATTTAGGGCCTCTGTGCTGAGCTTAATTAAGTAATTAATTTAGTGTGTGTGTGTGTGTGTGTGTGTGTGTGTGTGTGTGTGTGTGTGTGTGTGTTACTGGGGATTGAACTCTGAATCCTGTACTTGCCAGGCCGTTACTTATGCTACTGAGCTATATCCACAGCCCTTGAGGTTAATTTGCTTGTTTTTGTTTTTAGGTGGGACCAGGGTTCAAACTCACGAACTTGCACTTGCCAGGCAGGCACTTGTGCCGTGGAGCTATCTGCCTGGCCCCCTTGAGCTTATCTTTTTTTTCTTTTTTTTTGTCTTTTTGAGACAGGGTCTCTCTATGCAGTTCAGGCTGATCTTTTTACTATTTTATTTATTTATTTTTGCCTTTTTGAGATGGTCTCGCTATGCAGTTGAGGCTGGCCTTCAGCTCACTTTTGTAGCCCAGACTGGTCTCAAACTCGCATCGATCCTCCTGCCTCAGCCTCCCTAGTGCTGGGATTACAGGCATGCGCCACCACACCCAGCTTATTTTTTATTTATTTATTAAATTTTATTTTATTTCTTATTTCAGAACTTTCGTTTGTTTATTTTTATGGCCGGCTCAGCCTGCCCTGAGGGCAGGCACAGCATGTGGTACTGGGGATCGAACCTCGGTCCCTGCAGCTGCCTACAGGCACTTTAGACCACTGAGCCATCCTGCCAGGCCCCAGTTCAGGCTGATCTTGAGCTCACTTCAGTAGTCCAGGCTGGTCTCGAACTTGCACCAATCCTCCTGCCTCGGTGATCAGCAAGAGAGGCAGCGCAGTTTGGCGGCGCGACCCTGGAACCCAGGGGAGCCTGGGTTTGTGCCTGCCGATCTAAACAGGATCTCGACATAGCGAGGGAGGCCCAACTCCACACCCAGCCTCTCAAGCCATTGGCCACCCTTAGGCTGCTCAGCTGGGCTGGGAAAGCGCAAATGATGGAGACATTTTAGGGTAGAGGTTTCGTTTGTTTGTTTTGTGGGACTAGGGTTGGAACATACAACCTTGTACTTTCCAGGCAGGCTCCCCAGCCCCTGGGGAAGGGTATTTGGAAGAACATTTGAATAGCAACAACAACAAAATCCCACTCACAGATCCTTTGACTCGGCCTTCCTTCCCGCGGCTCCGCCCGCCCAATCCTCTGTAGACCCAGGCTTCTGGGGTGCGTGCTTGCCGCCCCTTCTCGATAATGAAATCATTGCTCATAAAAGCAGACGATGGAAAAAAGTTTCGGTGACTGACAATGTAGCCATAGTTTTATAAATTGGGGTTCGGCTCGCCGTGGGAATGCTCTGCACTCATTAAAGAGGATGAGACAAGCCGGTATTTATGGACATGGAAAACTCCCTGGGAATGCTGGTCTGTGAAGGAAAAAAAAAAAAAAAAAAAAAGAAAGAAAGAAAGAAAGAAAGAAAGAACTCCAGCAGCAGGGCTGGACCTTTGCACTCAGAGCATCCGCGCGCTGTGCACGTACGCACATGCCTGGGAGCCCGGAGTGAATGCCAGGCGCCCGGCGGCTGCGAGCGCTGCTGCGGGAGAAGCTTCTGCTTCTCGTGTCATTTGGAGACAGGCCCTCACCAAACTTCGTGGGTCTAACCTCACACTTGAGATTGGCCTGCCTCGGCCTCCAGAGGTGCTGGGATTGCAGGTGTGCCCTGCCACGCCCCAGGGGCGAGAGTTGCGAGAGGAATTTCTGGGATTTTGTTTTGCTGTTCCTTCACCCTCTGACAATGAGACTGGGGTGTGTGTGTGTGTGTGTGTGTGTGTGTGTGTGTGTGTGTGTGCACGCGCGCGCGCGCGTGCATTGGGAGCTGGTGCTGCCCCGTGGAATGCAGGGCTATGCACATGTTAAGCAAGTTGTCTTCCACAGCCTGACATTGTAATTTCTTCTGAGGGGCCGGGGAGATAGCTCCGTGGCACAAGTGCCTGCCTGGCAAGTGCAAGGTCGTGAGTTTGAACCCCGGTTCTGTCAAAAAAAAAAATTTTTTTTTTGGCACACGCATGTAATCCCAGCACTTGGGAGGCTGAGGCAGGAGGATCAGTGCGAGTTCGAGACCAGCCTGGGCTACAAAAAGTGAGCTCAAGGCCAGCCTGAACTGCATAATGAGACCCTGTCTCAAAAAAAAAAAAAAAATTTCCATACATTGTAATTTCTCCTGGTATTTATTTATTGTATTTATTTATTTGGGACAGGGCGTCCCTGTAGACCAGGCCAACTTTATGCTCACAGCCACTGTCCTGCTTCAGCCTCCTGAGTGCTGGGAGCTATGTACCACCATGCCTAGCTACATTATTTTGAGAATCTGTAAATCACCAGAAAAAAATCTTGTTAATGAAAGACTAAGCATTCCTTGAAGTCCTGACCCCTTGCGCCATGATTGTTTTAGATTTCCACTGCTCTAACTCAAACTGGAGGGCCTGACTTTTTTCCCTTTTCCATACTGACAATTATTATTTATTTTATTATTTTTTTATGGCCGGCTCAGCCTGCCCTGGGGGTGGGGCTGGCGCATCCTGTTGTGCTCTTCGGTTGCCTAAGCTTGCCTAAGCAGGCGCTTTAAACCTCTGAGCCATCTCGCCGGCCCCCCTACTGACAATTAAACTCAGAACTTTCTGCTGACCCATATTCCCAATTCACCTTATGCACTTAGGGTGAACTGGGAGACAGGGTCTTGCTAACTCACAAGCTGCCCAGGCTGGACCCCAGCTTGGCGACCCTCCTGCCTCAGCCTCCCAGAGCACTGGGGTCCCAGGTGTGCCCTGCCGCTCCTGCTGGTGACGATTCCTCTCCTCTCCTTCCGTTCTTTATCTGTTTCTTTATGTGGTGCTGGGGTGTGGGTTTGCTACGCGGCCCCTGCTGGCCCCGAACTCCTGCACCCGAGAGTGGCCCTCGCCTCGGTCTCACGCTGGACCCGGACTACTGTGGAAAGTTCCGTGATGCCCCACCCCGTTTCGAGGGTGTGGGAATGGGCATGCGCAGGCGCTCTCAGCTCCTCTGCCAGTCCTTACCCTGAGAGACCGGGTGAGCCAACCGGTCTTACGATTGCGCCTGGTGCACTTTGCCCAGGTGCCCTTGAAGGCAGTGCCAGTGGTCTGCTCGGCCCAGCCCTGGGTGCCAACCCCCGCCCCCCGCCAGGGCTGGGGGTGAACTCAGGCAGACCGCGTGCTGGGCGCTGCCGGGGAGGCTCTGGGTTCCGATCCCATGGCCACTAAAGGAGAAGAAAACCAACCAAACAAAACCCCACCGGATCTAGCCGGGCGTGGTGGCTCACGCCTGTAATCCCAGCACTTGGGAGGCTGAGGCAGGAGGATCGTTGTGAGTTCGAGACTCAGCCTGGGCTACAAAAGTGAGCTCAAAGCCAGCCTGAACTGCACAGTGAGACCCTGTCTCAAAAAAAAAAAAAAAAAAAACCACCGGAGGACCACAGTGCAAAATATCCATGGATGTGAAAATTTAAAAACATTTCCCCTTAAAAAAAAACAAAACAAAACAACATTTCCCCTTATGAGAGAAACAAAAAGAATAAGGTACTTTAAAATAAATTTAATTAAGAAGGGGCAAGACTGCTACAGCAGGAGCCAGTTGTGGCAGTGGCCCCTGTCATCCCAGCACTCAGGAGGCTGAGGCAGGAGGATCCCTGCAAGTTCCAGGCCAGCCTGGGCTACATAGTGAATTTGCAGCCACATTCTGTTTGTGACTTCCTTTCGCACTGAGTTCTCAGAATGGTCCTACTCTGCTTTCCATTTTGTAAATAAGCCAGAGTAGAGGATGACGAGGGACTTGTTAACACTCTAGTAGTGAGAACCTTCCGTAGCTCTTGTGTCTGACTGATTTCACTCAACTCTGTGCTCTCAGGAGGCATGCATTTCCCACCAAGGACCCAAGCTTATCCTTCTTCACGACACAATAGTACTCCAGTGTGTGTAAATACCACACTTGAGTTATCCACTCATGGGTCGCTGAGTTGTTTTTCCTTTGAGCCAGGCTCTGGCTGGGTTGCTCAGGCTGGCCAGGAGCTGATGGGCTTGAGAGATCCCCACCCCCACCCCCCACCTGGGGCTCAACCTCAAAGCAGCTGTGACTCAGGTCTGCACCACTATGCTGGCCTTTGTAGTCTGACTTCCAATAGCAACCTCAGGGCGGAAGCCCCGGGCTGCCGCTTGAGGCTCCCTCCGAAGGCCTGCCGGGTTCTGACATCAGGCGTTCCTGGCTGATCCTGTACAGGGTCCTTTTGTAAATATTTCTGGCGTTCAGGGCCACGCAGGCTCTGTCATGATCAATTCCTCCAGCAGCCCCAGCCTTATTTGAGATGTTCGCACGCTACTGATCCATTGTACTCTGCGTTGCAGAGTATATCTGCGTTGCAAATATTTTTGTATCAATTTGCTTCATGATATCTTTATTACTTTCTTTTTTTCCTTTGGTGCTAGAGACTGAGCCCAAGGCCTTCACACTGGCCCTCTTTGTTTATATGTTTTTATTTTGGGCCAGGTACTCATCAAGTTACCAACTTGCCAGAGCTGGCCTTGAACTTGCACCCCTCTGGCCTCCGCCTCCTGGATATTGATCTTACACGCGCATGCTGCCCTGCCCCCTTGGCTTCAATACCAAGCTCAGCTACTTTTACTGCTCTGAGTAGCATTTCTAGGAAAAAATGGAGATGTTTTTGGCATTCCTGATATCACTGATATATTTAGGTCCCTCCACCCCCTTTGGGCTTTTGAGACAGGGTCTCCTTCTATAGTGCAGGCCAGCCTCAGACTCACTGTGTAGCCCAGCCTGTGCTTGAGCTCACGATGACCCTCGTGCCCCAGTTGCCAAAGTGCTGGTATGACAGGCATGTGCCACCGTACCTGTTGAAGTTTCATATTAAAAAATATATATATTTTTTTATTTTTTTGGTACAGGGTCTCACCATGCAGCTTGGACTCCAAGTGATCCCCCTGTCTCAGCTTCCCCAGTGCTGGAATGATAGGTGTGTACCACCATACTCGGTCTCGGTGGCTGGCTCAGTGAGGTGCCAGCACAGCATCCAGTACTGGGGATCAAACCTGGGTCCTTGTGCTTGCCAGGAAGACAATTAGAGTGCCGAGCTATCTCCCTGGCCCAGTTTCACATTTTGATTAATTTCATTATGGTCGTGATAGCTGCACGGGGAGCCCCTCGGTGATTTCCACATGCAAATGAGCCCCCCCCTCCTGTCAGAGGTTTCTATTGGCCCAAACAAGTCACGTGGCCCAGCCCTGACCCAACGTGGTTGGGTCTCACCCAGGCATGGGGCGGGGCTCCTCCTGATCATAACTTTCTGCTTCTGAGGTTAGCTCGTAGTATTTACTTAGTGATTTGGTGTGACCAGTTCTATTTACCCAGTGCACTGTGAGTCGCAGGCACCAAGCCTGCCTTGTCCCAGGCATGACCCATGGAACCTCACTCCACAGCTCTTTTCATGAGCAGTGGGGTGAAGTAGGCATGCCTGTGTCCCACAGGAATGCAGCCCCGAAGGACAGAGGCCGCCTCCGTCGTTTTCCAAATATATATGTATATCGGGGCCCGGCGGGATGGCTCAGTGGTCTGAAGCGCCTGCTTGGGGAAGCTTGGGTGGCTTCAGGGACCGCGGTTCGATCCCCGGCACCACATGCTGCGCCAGCCCTGCCCTTGGGGCGGGCTGAGCCGGCCATGAAAATGGGTGGATAAACAAACAAAGGTTCTGAAACAATAAATAAATAAATAAAAATTAAAAAAAAACAAAAAACAAAAAACAAATATATATGTATATATATATATACATATATACATATATATATATGTTATTTTAAAGAGTAAAAATAGCAGAAACAAAGATAGAAAAAAACAGTAACAAGGAAGAGTACATATAGTACAGAATTTCTTTTTTAAATTATTTTTATTTATTTATTTATTTATTTGTTTGTTTTATGTTATGGCTGGCTCAGGGGAGGGGGAGGGGCTGGGGTGCTGGGGATTGAACTGCGGTCCTTGTGGTTGCCTAAGCTTGCTTAAGGAGATGCTTTATTTTATTTATTTATTTATTTATTTATTTTTTGTCTTTTTGAGACAGGGTCTCACTATGCAGTTCAGGCTGGCCTTGAGCTCACTTTTGTAGCCCAGGCTGGTCTCGAACTTGCATCAATCCTCCTGCCTCAGCCTCCCGAGTGCTGGGAGTACAGGGGTGCGCCACCACGCCCCGCTAGGAGATGCTTTAGACCACTGAGCCATCTCACCAGCCCCCTAGTACAGAATTTCAAAACAAGAAAAATTTAACAATGGTTGCATTACATATTTTCATCATCAAATCAGTATAGATCAACAGACATAGTTATGTAAGACTGATCAAACAATTAAACATTAACATTTTCAAGGCACATTAATTTTTTTTTTACTTTTCCAAATGCAGTTTTTGTCACTCTTCTAAAAAAAATTATAAGCCGGGCGTGGTGGCTCACGCCTGTAATCCCAGCACTCGGGAGGCTGAGGCAGGAGGATTGGTGCGAGTTTGAGACTAGCCTGGGCTACAAAAGTGAGCTCAAGGCCAGCCTCAACTACATAGCGAGACCCTGTCTCAAAAAAAAAAAAAAAAAAAAAAAAAAAATTATAGAGGTTGAGAATGCAGAAAACACAAGGTCCTGAGATTGACTCCTGGTACCGTCCAAAATTTATTTATTTATTTATTTATTCATTTATTTTTAATTATGGCCAGCTAAGCCTGCCCTGGGGATGGGGCTGGCACAGCATATGGTCCTCAGGATTGAACTGAAGTCACCGCGGTTGCCTAAGCTTTTCTAAGCAGGCACTTTAGACTGCTGAACCATCTCACCGGCCCCTTTCCAGGAACTATTGTTGGCTGCTAGTGCACAGTCAGGCTCTGTCGATGGACGCACGCGGTGTGAGGCAGGTGCGGTAGGGGCACGCCCCTGTCATCCTAGTCGTTGGGAGGCCCAGGCAAGAGGATCATCTCCAGTTTGAGGCCAGCCTGGATTACATAGCATGACTGTGTCTCAAGAAACGATTTTTAAAAAATGCTACAAATGGGGCTGGCAAGATAGCTCAGTAGTCTAAAGCACCTGCTTAGGCAAGCTCAGGCAACTGCAGGGACCGCGGTTGGATCCCTGGTACCACATGCCTGCGCCAGCCCTGTCCCCAGGGCAAGCTCAGCCGGCTATACTATAAAAGAAAAAAATGAGTAAGAGACTTAAAAACTCCTGACAGGGCCCGGCGGGATGGCTCAGTGGTCTAAAGCGCCTGCCTGGGAAAGCTTGGGCGGCTTCAGGGACCGCGGTTCGATCCCCGGCACCACATGCTGCGCCAGCCCTGCCCTCTGTGCATGCTGAGCCGGCCATAAAAATGAGTGAATAAACAAATGAAGGTTCTGAAACAAGAAAAAAAAAAAAAAAAAAAAAACTCCCGACAAGCGCTCAGTCGCTGGGGAGACAGCTCGGTGGTTTAAGCATCTACCTGGCAAGTGCAAGGACCCAGACTCAGACCCTAGTACTGCATGCCAGGCTGGCCCCATGCCCTGCTGGCCACCGAGACTGGATGCAGTGGCCCACACCTGTAATCCTAGTGCTGAGAAGGCTGAGACAGAATGATTGCTATGAGTCCAAGCTGCATAGTGAAACCCTGACCCAAATAAATAAATAAATTAAAATATTGGGGCTGGGGAGATAGCTCCGAGGCACAAGTGCCTGCTGGGCAAGTGCAAGGTCGTGAGTTCGAACCCTGGTCCCACACAAAAATAAAATAAAATAAAAAATAAAATAAAATAAAATATTAAAATATTTAATAAATCTATTAAAATAGATTCTGTAGGTATTAATTGAGCACCTACTGTATGCAGGCTATTTGTGTGTGTGTGTGTGTGTGTGTGTGTGTGTGTGTGTGTGTGTGTGGTGCTGAGGATTGAATTTGGGACTTTACACTTGCCAAGCAAGTGCTTATGCCGCTGAGCTATATCCCCAGCCCTGCATGCATGCTTCTGCTAAAGAAATAACTGTGATGGTGGGCAAGATAGCTCAGTAGACTGAAGCCTGTGCTTAGGCAAGCTTAGGCAAGCGCAGGGACAGCCCTTCCATCCCCAGCACCACAGGCTATGCCAGCCCCGCCCCCAGGGCTGATGGAGCCGACCACAGACTCTGGGGCATGGTGGCGGATGCTTATAATTCCAGCACTGGGGGATCGTTATGCGTCAGAGCTGTGGAGTGAGATCCTCTAACAACCAGACAGACAGACAGACAGACAGACAGACAGAACTATGTAATCTTAGCACTCTGGGAGGCTGAGGCAGGAGCAAGCCCAGCCAGGACAAGGAGCAATTTCAGCAAGAAACTATCTCAAAACAAATGCTAGGGAAAAAAAAAAAAAAAAAAAAAAACGCGCTTCTCTCAACAGTCCCTGGTGGCATGCACCTCTTATCTGGCTACTGTCCCTGTTTGTGGACAGAGTCAAAGATAGGCTGTATTCTGGGTGCTCTGGATAAGGCTTTGGATTACCTGGTATGGGAAGAGTCTTTTTTTTTAAATTTATTTTTATTTATCTATTTATTTTTTTGATCTTTTTGAGACAGGGTCTTGCTATGCAGTTGAGGCTGGCCTTGAGCTCACTTTTGTAGCCCAGGCTGGTCTCGAACTCTCACCAATCTTCCTGCCTCAGCCTCCTGAGTGCTGGGATTACAGGCGTGAGCCACCACGCCCGGCTGGGAAGAGTCTTTTTTATTTTATTTTATTTTATTTTTTGTCTTTTTGAGACAGGGTCTCGCTATGCAGTTGAGGCTGGTCCTGCGCTCACTTTTGTAGCCCAGGCTGGTCTCGAACTCTCACCAATCCTCCTGCCTCAGCCTCCCGAGGGCTGGGATTACAGGCGTGAGCCACCACGCCCGGCTATCGGCTGGGAAGAGTCCTTTAAAAAATTTTTTTTTTTTTTTTAATTTTATCTATTTATTTTTTTCTTGTTTCAGAATCTTTGTTATTCAATCATTTTTATGGCCGGCTCAGCCCACCCCGAGGGCAGAGCCGGTGCAGCATGTGGTGCCGGGGATCGAACCGTGGTCCCTGAAGCCGCCCAAGCTTTTCCAAGCAGGCGCTTTAGACCACTGAGCCATCTCGCCAGGCCCCAAAAAATTTTTTTTTAAAGTTTTGTTTATTGGTACTGAGGATCAAACTACTCTGCACTTGCCAGGCAGGCACTTAAGCTGTTGAGCTACCTCCCAGCCCTTTATTATTATTTTTATTTTTTTTTAAACATTATTGCCGGGCGTGATGGCACACGCCTGTAATCCCAACACTCGGGAGGCTGAGGCAGGAGGATCGGTGCGAGTTCGAGACCAGCCTGGGTTACCAAAGTGAGCTCAAGGCGGGCCTGAACTGCATAGCGAGACCCTGTCTCAAAAAAGACCAAAAAAAAAAAAAAAAAAAACCACCCAAAACATTATTTACTTGTGTTATGTGTTATGGCTGGCTCAGCCTGCCCTGCGGGTGGGGCTGGCGCAGCATGTGGTCCCGCCCATCGAACCTCGGTCCTTATGGTTACCTAAACTTTCCTAGGCAGGTGCTTTAGACCATTGAGCCATCTTGCCGGCCCAATTACCTTTTTTTTTTTTAAAGACAGGGTCTTAGCCGGGCGTGGTGGCTCACGCCTGTAATCCCAGCACTCGGGAGGCTGAGGCAGGAGAATTGGTGCGAGTTTGAGACCAGCCTGGGCTACAAAAGTGAGCTCAAGGCCAGCCTGAACTGCATAGCAAGACCCTGTCTCAAAAAGACAAAAAAAAAAAAAAAAAAGGACAGGGTCTTTCTAAGTGGTTCTGGCTGACCTCGAACTCATTTTGTGTATGTGGCCCAGCTTGAAGTATGATCTTCCTGCCTCAGCCTACCCAGTAGTCGGATGGAGACGCATACCACCAGGCCCGGCCACAGATCCTTAATTCTAGGACTCTACGGGTCCACGGCAAAAAGTGACGAACAGGAGGCTGGTCAGGAGCACGCCTCGAGGACCCCGAGGTAGGAGGGCGGGGCTGTGGGGGGAACAGCGGGGCTGGGGCACGCTGGGGAGACACTTGCGCTTTCTTGCTTAGCAGCCTTCTGGGGTGCAGGAACCCCGGGCCTCGAGAACGCCCGGCAAGCGCCAAGAAGGGGCAGCACCTCGCGCCCTCTGTGGCTTCCTTATCTGTCTCCTCCCTCTGACCCTTTGCCGCCCCCCTGGAAACCGTTTCTGCCAAGGCCACTACTGAACGCCGCTCCCCACCCCACGCCTAACTCCAGGCTCGCCGCACACACTTCCGGGCCAGCGCTGGACACAGGCGCCCACTCCCACCTTCTCAAGCCCACCTCCCTGGCTTCAGCCTCCCTCTTGCTCTCCCTGTAGCTGCCATTTCTCCAACTTTCGCCATTGTATCTCCACTCTCAGGCATGACTCCGGGAACCCAGGTCTGCAGGGTCCTGGGGCTCCTGAACTCTGTGAGACCCTGGCAAACCCCAAGGGTGTCAACGGTTTGCCTTCTTCTGTGGGTCCCGAGCCTGTGGTTGGCACGGTGCTAAGGGCTCACAGTGATCGCTGGTCCTGGGGGGTGGTGGGACCTGTCTGGTTCAGAGCTGCACAGAGCTCCCCAGTCCGGAAGTCGCCTGCCCTTTGTGTTCCCGACTAGCTGAGTCCCAGCCTAGCTTGTTGGCCAGAGACTACAAACTCCTCCTCCTCCCCCTCCTCCTCCATCGCCTCCTTCCCCTCCTCGTCTTCCTCCTCCCCCCTCCTCCCCCTCTTCCTTCTCCTTCTC